>JAQFZE010002123.1:0-15395 GCA_034695245.1 Dicyrtomina saundersi | reverse complement strand
CAGGGAGTTAATTAGAATCTTTTGTAGGGAAGTAAATCAACCTCCCAAGGGTGTTTATTAATAGTATGTCCGCTGACCCATCCCCTGGCGGGGACCCATCCCCTAACGGGGGGACCCATCCCCTGGCGGAGACCCATCTCCTGGCGGGGACCCATCCCCTCGCGGGGACCCATCCCCTGGCGGGGACCCATCCCCTGGCGGGGACCCATTCCCTGGCGGGGACCCATCCCCTGCTGGGGACCCATCCCCTGGCGGGGACCCACCCCCTGGCGGATAACTAAATCACTAAATCACTAAATGATCAGGAGTATTTTCGATCGGAATGAAAACAATGTAAATGTGCATCATCATAAACATAAAACAAAAATTTTGCAGTAAAAGTTGAAACAGTTAAATAATAGGTACTCCTGTGTATAAGTGTGCAACTATAACATACCATTCATAGCAGTACTAGCACTTACCGTAAATGTTCGAATATTATTTTATTTTTTAACTCTTAATGTAACTAATTTATAAGAAGTTATGCCTAAAACCATGGTTTTTGTGTTATTTTTTAATAAATTTGAAAAAATAATGTATATTAGAGATTTGACCAAATTTTGATCATACAATCACTCAGCTATTTTAAATATGTTCTACAATGCACTTCTAATATGATTAGGGCTTATTTATTAGACCCAGCGCTTATTTGAGCCCTGACGCTTAGTCGAACATTTACGGTATTTTATTTCTGCTGAACTACGCAGTATATTTTTTTTTTAAACTAACCAACGATAATAAAAGTCACACGGCGCCGTGTGCAGGTTCCACACTAATTGTTAATTAGGTATATGAACATGGATAGGGGGAAAGTGAAACTGAGTTGGGATTTTGCTAGGCTATTGAGCGCTATTAGGTAGGTTAGGTGTTAGTACTATTACTATAATATGTAGTAGGCTGTTGCTCACTGCACATACACCAAGATATTATTTACTGCGTGAAGTGAACCTCTTATAATCTAAAATTGCATATTGCATTTGCATTGCGGCGTTAAATCTCTTCATCGCCTTATTTTCCCTTATACTTGTACCGTAGCGATTTAGATCCCCACAAATTACCGGAGGTAATGCACAAAATGGTATATTTAAAAATGATTTAAGACATTTTTTTTAAATTCCTTTCTAAGCTTTTTGAAACTAATTTAATTCTAACTCTTATTATTCTATTCTACTAATTATTCAATTTACCTACCCATGTACTTATGCAGCTTGAGCGCTAACGTGAATCCGGAATTCCGACTTGCCATCAGAAGATAAATGGACATAAGATCTTTTCACAGCCAAACATAGTTTGGAAGAAATAGAAATCCAGTAAGATACAAATCAGAGAAAGATGGAAAATTAAAACTTTTTTTGGAAACAATGCTGTACAAATCTAAAATTACATGAACGAAAAAATTATGATAAATTACAACCACCCAAGATTCACCAAAGTAACTACTGTTGTCGTCATGTAGGATAAGACTTTAATTGCATCACTTGAAAATATGTATTGCAATGTGCAAAACATTATTACATACTTAATTACCATGAAAGGAAACGAAGAAAGTACTTTTAAAATATTGACTTGAATTTATAATCCTGTGAGCAATCCCCTGATAGCGGGCACTTAATTTTAGTTTTTTCTATAATAATATACCCCCACCTATATACATTCACCAAGTTAAAAAATTTGGAAAGTATCCAATACAATACACAATGCAATATACATACAAGAACAGCAAACACAGCGATTTATTTATTTCAAAACAGTTTATTACGCTCAATAAGCACATTATATTATATCCATAACTAAATTGTATAATAACACAAAATTGTTATTATCAAAATGTATACAGAGTGATGATGAAAGATTTTGCAACGATGTAATACTAATGGAACTATGTTACGTTTGCAAATTAGAGTAACTAATGTTAAAGTTAGTTAAAGTTATTTATTCAGCAAGCTCTTCGCTATTCTTATTTTTCCTTTTTAAAAGAACGCTGTATAGCTGATCACATTCGGGATACGTTGCAGTCAGATGACTTTTGCAAGCCCGAGTCCTTCCTTCTCTGAATTCGGCCAGCAAACTAACTCTAGTCTGTTTAATGAAAAACAAAATTTAAATATATACAGCCAATACACTGTTAAAGGAGTTTAAAAAATCCCATAACTTTCAATCAAGTTTAAAATAAATAAAAGAATGCTTAAAATTCCCATTACCTGGTAGTGATTTCGGCGCCATTCTGTTCTTAATAAATGGTACTGCCAACCAGGGAGACGGGTGTAAAATGGCTGAATCTTTCTTCTTCTTAAAGGAACTTTATCATCCATTGCGAACTGCGGGAAACAATTATTAAAAGGTCATTGTAAGGCAATTGGCATGTGTGCTAAGGTAGTATTAAGTATTACAACACTAAGTACCTGATTAAAATCCATTGTTTCGTCTGAACCTATTTCTTCTTCGGTGCGGCACGAGCTAGGGGCTCCTAAAACAGTTGGAAATAGTGAGTTCTCTGGACGCTGTTCAACTAAGTACAACTGTTTGGTCTCCGCAAGCTCCTCGTGACTTTTCTGGGAAAATAAGAAATAAATAAACCTAACCGAAAATACCGAAATTCTGCATTAATAATACTCCTTAATTAATTTGTAAAACGCGTTACTGACGCGTTTTTGTTATTTATAATAATTATTACAAAGTTTAATTTACTTGTCTCAACAACCCAAGGAGAAAAGCTTTAACAATATGCTGCAAGTTTGTTGGGCCTTCAATTTTCGCATATAAATCTTTTATTCCGATTAATTCACACATTGTTCGAATTGCGCGGTGGCAAACTAATCCAAAGCCTTCGTGTTTTTTGTAAACAAATATTTTTGTTTGCCCAAATTGAGTAAAAAAGTCGTGCATCACTGTCAATAAATATAAAAAAATACAAATTTCCTATTACACGGGCTATTCCAACCACAAATGTAAGACTTGTAATGCACTAGATCTAGAGTAGAATGTATTGTATTTTAGTTTAATTTAATTTAGTAAAAGCCTAAAAAAATCTAGAATAGCATATATTAAACCCACCTGTATGTTCCCGAAATCTTTGTATATAAAGTAACTTTTGGCCCGCTCGATTTTTGGCTTTCTTAAGGGCTGCTCTACCTTCTGGGCTCTTTCCTAAAGCTAATCCCCCTAGTCCATTTCTGTTTCCAGTAAAAGCAACCACACTAAAGCGCTTGCATCGTCCAATATTTCCATCCATGTTGGTCACCGTTTTCATCTAATTTTAAGATTCAAATTAAGAGTAAGTGAAAAAAGTCATAAGTTGAATCATAAGTCCGCCATATAAAAACCAACTACCTCTAAAATTCTGGTATCGAATCCTTCGAATGTATCTGGAACACAATCAATACGAAACGTTAATTATATACCCAATGCCGATGACTCAAAATTGATAAATGATGTTAATCTAGATAGGTTCCTATGCAATACCTAGACCAATGGTATCCGGTGGTCCGACACTCCTTCCGTGCATTTTAGCTCCAGACCATCCTCTTTCTAAAGGACTTAATTTCAATGGCTTAAAACGGCCCATGCTATCCCTGAGTTTTAATAATTTAGCATCTCGATCCGGGTCTGGAGGAAGTTGGCGTTGTTGAATCAATTCTTTACCTTGGATAACTGGAGCATTAAGTCCTGGCCAAACTATATTAGATTTACCTATAAAGAGAAACAAAACCCGTGAAAGCATCAAAGAACAAGACCCCCGCTATCAAGGATCCTGAAAATCCTCATGATTACAATAATTACTGCCAACAAATGTATATAACTTCTAGTGTTCAAGATGACATAGCCTAATTCATTAGTTCGTCATAAATTCAGGGCATACAGCGTTCGCCAAATGGCGTCAACAGCTACAAAACATTTCCTTCAAAAACTGAATAATATAAATATAGGAGGAATATATTTATATTATGATGTAAACATGAATTAATATACCTCACCAGTCACCAGTGGCATGTATTTACTTACCGACACCAATAATTTGTCCTTTATTTAAATCCTTTGCAGACTTCTTCCCAACTCCTTTTCCTCTACCGCGCTTTTTACCTGCATTACTTACACTTGTTACACCTTTCCAAAGTTGATGTGCAGTCACTGTAAAAATTTAATACATTCAACATTATAGTTTTTACATGCAAAATAAAATATACAGCAGACTATTTGCAAAATATATTTACGTCAGAATGTTATTATTTGTATTACAGCTAATCGGGAACATTATATTACGCGTTATGTAAAGCTTAACTTCTAAACAAAAACATTTATACGAGGTCATACCTTTATTGAAAAAGCTGGTATTTGAACGTGTAAAGTCTACAATTAGAGAATTTACGGCTAGGAGTTGCTTATTATTATTTTGCAAGTTAGAAGCGCTGCACTGTGGCGAATTTTTTGCGCTTACTGAACTGAAATGACTAAAAAACTGACAGCGGCCAGAATCAAAAGAAAGCCGTTGAGCCTGCAAGAATGTGCAAGAATGTAGACGCAAGCACCGAATCATAATGAAAATTTGAAAAAATGTAGAGGATGAGGACAGAATTAATTGCTTTGTACTGATATCATTTTAATCTCTGCCGTAATATAATTCTACACAAAATTTGAATCGCGAACAATGATCGGGTTTCACTCGAATACCCCAGGCTTCATCAGCTTTAGTCTTTAGCAAAACAGTTTTAAAACACCGAATTACCGAATACTGAATTAAACGGCACACGCCATACAAACTTTAACAACAGAACAACAAGCAAGAGGCAAGAAAGAATGAAGAACCGATCAAATTGTTTTTAAATTTCCCACTTACGCTGCTGTATTTCAGGCCCGCGAACATTTGTGTAAAAAATTATGGAAAAGTATGAGCTTTATCGTTTTGTGTTTCTGCATTTGGACAGTTGGACCAGTTAAAGTGTAGTGTAAGTACGTGCAGTGCTGTAGTCATCAGTTCGTCAGAAATATTTTGGTTTCAGTTTAAACTTCTGATCCTTCCTACTTGCCTTTGCGTTACGTCAAATTTTCTATTGCTATTTTCTGTAATTTTTAAGCACTGTTAGTTTTCACTGCTAGTTCACCTCAACTGCTAACATGTCGGAACGGAAAGTGTTGAATGTAAGTAATGATTAAATATTCTTGGTTTTTGCTAATAAGTAACACGTAAGAGTTGCTGGTGCATAAAGAAGCTATTTATGAGCTAATTAACAATTAATGATATACATTTTAAATTATACTTTTTAGAAAACGAAGAAGAAACTGTATAACATAGTCTTCAAATGTTGAATATTTACTATATTCTGTATTGTAGCAAAATTGTTTATTGTTTTACTATGTAATTTATACGTTTTTTTTTAATATTTCAGAAATACTACCCACCTGATTTTGATCCGTCTAAAATACCTAGAGTTCGACAATCAAAGAATCGTCAGTTTACTGTGCGGTTGATGGCACCATGTAATATGAGATGTAATACGTGTGGTGAATATATTTATAAAGGGAAGAAATTCAATGCTCGTAAAGAAGATGTTGAAAATGACACCTATTTGGGGATTCGGATTTACCGATTTTACATCAAGGTACGTCTATATTTTCGTATTGGTGATGGGCAGGCAATCTCATTTATCTTAAAAGAGTTCGTACTTATTACCGTACGCATTTACACATGATGATTTTAAATACTTCTGTAGTACTGCACAGTAACAAATAACAACACTTAACAAAACATGTAGTCTTACAATTAATTAAAAAATACTTTTATCTGATATCTGATGCACTGGCGATCTTAAATTCAATGTTTTTTTTTCAGTGCACTAGGTGTTTGGCGGAAATATCATTCAAGACGGACCCACAGTCCACGGATTATATTATTGAAGCCGGCGCAACTAGGAATTTTATGGCTCTTAAGTTAGCTGAAGAACAAGCAGAGCGAGAAGAACAAGCAGAGAAGGAAGACGATGCAACAAACCCAATGAAGTTGCTTGAAAAAAGAACCCAAGCATCTCGTCATGAAATGGCAGTCTTGGAAGCTTTGGAAGAACTAAAAGAATTGAATCAACGCCTTGTTACACCAGATTACGCAACAATGTTAGACAAATATGATGATATGCGGCAACAAGATGCAAAAAAAGAGGACGATGATGACGAAGCCTTTATTCAGTAAGCGTGCTTTATTGTAATTGCGTAAATACATTTCAAGTATTTTCAAGTCTAAAAAAAATCACATAATTTTGATAAAATTAACTCATTTATTTATGTATATTTATCAGATCCTCCTTAGCGAAGGATGAACCAGTATTTATGAGAAGATTGTACGATGGAAGTGACAGTAGTGATGAGGATGGTCCTTCATCCAAGAAACCGCTTATTAGCCCCCTCAATCCCACTGACATTTTAACATCGAATAAACCCAGTTCCAGTTCAAAGGAAAAAATACCAGTCGTAGAAAAAAGTATTGGAATTATGAAAATAAACAAGAATTCTCTTGTCAAAAGAAAACTGCCGATACCATCAGAAAAACAAACGATCTCCAACGCCAATAATACATTGGTAACCACCCCTTTAAGTACTCCTGCAAGTAAGCCTGGTGGTAATGCCCTAAGTTTACTTGGAGGGTATAATTCAGACTCTTCAGATTCTTCGTAATTGTTTTGTAGATTAACATGCAAAGATTTCTAATTTGTTCTTTGGTAAATAATTTATATAATGCATAGCGGTGTTATTACTTATATTTACTAAGAAAAACAACTCCAGAACGAAAAAGGTAACTTAACTAAAATAAATTTGGCAAATTATTCTAAATTGGTTTGTTGCTTGCTAAATTTCTTGAAGGGCTTTAATTTTCATGAATTGGGGATTAATATATTATGTTCAGTTAATTAATAAATATTCTATATCTTCATTGTATAGTATAGCATCATGAATTAAAAATCGCGTAATCTTGATCATAACTTCAGTGAAATAATTTTTTTCTCTCGCAAAAAGGAGTAAGATAGCCATGAGAACCTGGGTTTAGGTATAATTTTGTTTTCCATCCCATATAAGTTGCCTTCTCATCATTCTCTGCTTTGTAACAGCGGTACTTTTTTTAATACGGGAATACCAATTTTTACCAATCCTGGATATCTGGATGTCAGATTATTTATCTACTTCAACCCAGTCCATGGCTAAAAAATATAAATTGTTTGTTAAGAGTACAGCCACCATGAATTTAACACCATTTAAACTACGCAGGTTAAAGTGAGGTCAGTCATGGAGTTGCAATATAGCATATCTAGGTTTTAATATTCGAAATATTGCTATCACATGTAAACAGTATCGCAAATATTGAAAAAAACAGTTTTAACTACTTAATACTCCAAGTAGCTAATTTTTGTAGTTTTGCTAATTGTTAATTATACTATTTATATTTTATATTTATACAAAACTGCTATTGATTTTTGAGAAAACATACCGCCAAGAATCAGAAAATGTTGATTTTGTGTTACATTTATGTCAGCCTGAATAATAATTTATTATAGTATTTCATTGTTTACAATGTACTAGTCTTCACTCACATGCTTGTACAGCAAATCAGTGCCTTATATCTTAACAGATGAAAAAGGCGATACCGTACATGAATTGTTTACAATGTACTAATATTGGAGTTAAATATGATTAATTATAATTAGAAAAAGTGGACTAGAAACTATAGGTTTGGTTACCAGTATGTATTAAAAATTAAAATCTACAATCTCAAAATCGTAATTGAAAAATCTGCTTACTTAGTTGCGGTTATTACTGCGACAAGTTGGAACAAGCACATATCAATGAAATAGGGGGGCCACCCATGTTTTTAAAGCTAACTCCCTCCTCGCGAAGTAACATGGGTGAGACAATATTCTAGATAATAACGGACTAGTAGATATGACCAAACTTTAGTTGACTCCCTGGGGTTCCTTGGTTCCGATGTAATTAATTAAAAACTAAAAAACGAGTGTCTCATTTAAAAAGGGCTACTTCAGGGTTGGGACTTCTTCGTTTTAAACTCCGGCATCGCCACGGTCTCAGCAGGTTAATTCTAGTGGTACAGGACCTAGGGCCCCAGTACCAGTGACTAGTATCAGTAAGACGCATACCAGCAGCTCGTACAAGTCAGACACATAATGACATAATAGCACATAAACGGTTGTATGGCATTTCCCTTCGAACATTTTCCCCCTGGGCATCCCCCCACCCAATGCAATGACTCACAATGTTTCTGAGCCGTTTAAGAGCAATGCATAATATATTGACACACATTTATACATAGCTATTACTATTTTGCTGATAGTGTACGTGTATGAATACTAGTATGCAAAGCAACAAAAACTAATAACTGCACACTACGTGGTCCAATTTCAACGTGATTATCAAAACCGGAAAAATATATTTAACGGTTGGATTGGAGAAGCGGAAATAAAAATAATAAAACATAATCTGCTTTGCGAAAATGTCCGACAACCTCGAATTTTACCATCGTTAAGCTCAGCCCAGAACGTCCTGTGAAGTTTCAGCCAAAACAAACGACAATAAAAGAAGTCGGTGTTCATCAGATTACGGATATACAGAGCAGGGTCCAAGCTGTAAAACAAAAGTTGGTCTCGACTCACATGATGTACTCAACCAAAGACGCAAACTAAGTTATTATTCAGAACGTTGTGAATAATACGTTTCCAATTTATGTTGTGTTATGCATATTATGTTACCCGCACTATAATTTATTATATCTTTGAGGGACGAATTGATGAGGGTATGAATGTAGCGCCCTAAGTGTTGTGGCCTAAGTACTCCAAAAATAAACTACATTCATAACACTATCTGAATATCTATTTACCACTAATTAAGCACCGTGCAAGTAAATACTTAATACTACTACTCTGAAGATGAATGTCGCAATTTGCCCATATTTAAAATTTTAAATGCACTTTTTGCTTTGCATCATATAGTGCATGAGTATACACTCGCCTCCCAAAGGTATTCTGGAAAGAGCCTGTTAATGCAATGGAAAAAAACATTGGGCACACACACACGAAGTGTATGAACTACATAATAGTAACAGTTTATTTTTTTCAAGTTGTGTTGTAATTCTTCCTCATGGTTTTTATTTTTAAGAATTAACACAATCCACTTTAAATTACACTAACTATATTCTATATCTAGTTGATTGTTGTCTTCGGCGTGTGTTTTTTACAAGGATTATTTGGATTTATTTACTGTGTAATACTGTCTACTGTTATTAATTAGGTAGAATGCGACATTAACATGTTTCTGATATTTATTTCTAAACCTAAATATTACTGCACACAAAGATAACATTCTCTGTACACTTTTATACGCTCGGCTGTCCCAGTACGTACACATAAGTTATAGTAATTACGAGCACTATAGCTACGTGTGAATAAATTATTAATGAGAGGTATCACAATGTGTATGACACGTCATAAACGTGTTCAGATAATCTTCGCTGTTCCATTATTTTTACAATTCATGTCAACGCTTTTTACTCTTCCCTTAAAACATTAAAATGTTGCAAAGCTTGAATACAAAAGAGTACTCCGTCTCCGTATTGCTAAAAGCATAGTACACTTCTCAACTTCTCGTACCTTCGCACCACAGATTCGTGCATGTACACAAACTTTATTCTCACCACTTTCCTAAGACAAATTATATACGTAATTTATACCCGCAAAATTCGTGACCTTTCCACTGCTATACAATACAGAATTTCCCAATCGCCCGGCCCTTTACCACGACATCAAAATAATGTTCACTGCAGTTTTCGTAAGACATTGGATTGCAGGGATATAATATAGGAATAAAATAAAGCTACTCATTGAAAATGGTTTATTAGTTAGGTTAAAGAGTCAATGAAAATGTGCCCATGTATAATTATATATATATATTCCACTGGGAGTTAAAATCAATAACATACCAGTTTTTTGAGCTCAGAACAACTATAGGTACACTAGGCAATTGAGTTTTAAGAGTGTAATAAACACACGTAAGTAAACTTTGTCAAATAAAGTTGTAAAAAACCATTGGAAATAAAGAAAGAAGTGATTTAAAGCCTCTTTGCAGCATGCCTTACAAATAAAAATTTCTCTTTACAGAGAATAATAATAATATAAATTAAAATCACATAATATAATATGATTATACATTTCAGCTTGGGTAATTACTATGATATGCTTAAATAGCTTGATTTAGGGAAAGCCAAACAGACGTCATTGTTACAACCCGTCAGGTTCACTAGCATGTGGAGTTGAAGTCGAAGTCGATGCTCCTCCACTTCCTCCTGAAGAAATCTTCTTTTTTTGTTCATGTCCAGCCGCGATGTACGAAAAGACGCAGAGGACAGAGTAGCAAATGTTCTCTGCCTGCAATTTGTTTCCATTGAACAATAACCGTATTATTTTTCTATGTTTATTTATTTAGCAAATAATTACTAAAATTCCACGATAAGTTGAATAAGATAGAAACAAACGTAATAAACACAGTCAATATGGCTCTACAACTACATCTAGACAATTAACACTTTCAAATTCGTTAGCCCTTAGAACAAAAACAGTTTAACTATAAAAGCTTACAAGTAAATGAAGAGGGAAGAAACTAACACATAACAAGAATCTATCAAGGTATAATTCGAAAGTAAAAGTAAATAGTTACAAATTACAACCTACTGTAGGCCTTCATATAGGCTTCATACTCGATACGTAAGCATAGATTTAAAAAATGAAAGTAAAGAGAAAGGAAAATACAGGCGAAAGTGAATGCTAGTGTTTGTGTGAAAAAAAATACCATTTGCCAAAAACGGATAACCATCATGCAGACTCTCACGCGGATGGAGAGTCATGTAATCCATCCATCATGCTAAGAGTCACATATACTGAAAACAAACGATGAATTTGCAGAGCGATGTTCTCTGCATCCTGCAAAGTCGACCAAAACCAAAAAAATAAAACAACGAAGAGTTGACACTCAATTTGTCAGGGTTATGTATGATGAGGATTTCTTCCCCTTTGAAACGAAAAAGTTAAGACAATACATAACATCCATAAAGACACTGACAGTAAGTTGCTTTCACACTAAAATCTATCGTTCCGTTTCAAAATTAAAGTGAGTTTACGTCATCCAAGCAAAATTCACAACGAAAATTAGTTCACAAGCAGAAAGTTTTAGTTAAAACTGACAGTCCGGCATTCGCATGTTCTAGATAACAAAGAACGGAAATAAAATATAACCAAAGGAAGGAACCATCAGGTGTTCCTAACTTACCATGGCGGACTTGTATTTACGCTGAATTACTTGTCTTGTTTTTGGATCTGGAAAATGTGCAAGAATACACTTAGTTCAGCATCTTTTACTTAAATAAAATCAATAATCAGTATATTAAGAAAGCAATCGTTATCACTACATACAGCAAAAGCAACTGATCGCTACACTGTATTCAGGTAGGTAATTATATAACCATATTAGTTGTCATACAGACAGCTTGTGCACACTGCAAATTTTCTGTTCTACTTTACACGTCGCTCAGATTCTCCACCGAATTAAAAAAAATGAACGTACTGTATTCTTCCAGGACGAAGATGCCTCCTTTCTGTGTGAAGCATTTCCGGATGTGATCGAGTCGTACGAAGAACTAAATAGACACACAACAATCAAAATTACTAATACAATGCCTTATTTTCATATAAATTAGCACGTGAGTGAGTACCTTCAACTATTTATGAATTTTTTGTAATAAAGTTTTAGATTTTTTATGAAATATAAGGAAATTGATTGATAAGTGCTCTGAATTTTTAAGTGTAGAGAAGAGAGTATAGGGTTGACTGAGAAAAGGGCGTGTAAGAGGTAAATAGAGGGAGTGACGTAACGTTGGCTACTACTTGAAAATCAGAAGTTATGTACTACATATTAAGCAGTAGATGTGTAAAAGAAATAGCCGAAAAAACCAAACTATTTATTTCCAAATTATTGTTATCGCAGTAGCAAAATAGCTGCAGTCACGCAAGGCAAAAGTGATTTGCTAGTTTCGTGTAATTAAAACAGTAATATTATTATTAACAGTGTAGACATGGAATTATAATTTCACTGAAATATTCTTGGAGAATAGAAAGGGCAAACTTTGTATCTACGTAAGGTCATGCACACAGTGTACTATATAAACAAGCTTATTATTTTCATCAACATGAGAGTAAAATGCGTTTTAAAAGCCAGCTAAGGGGCTCATCATAGCCAGAGTAAATTAGCATAATTAACAAAGCATCAAACTATTGCACCCGCTCTGATTTACTAGAAAAATATAAGCACAAAGAAATAAGATTTACTATGCACTAAAATTAAAAACTTAATCAGGCATAACAAAAGAGAATAAAAATAAAGCTAGAAATAAAGATAGGGGTTCGCCTAGTAATTAATCAATCTTAGGAATATGTAGCAACAGCGGCTAGATTAGAAAAGCTTCCAATAGCGGATATATAGTAAGCAAATGATAACATCTTTCTGGAAATCAAAATTAATTGAAATAAAACTCCTGTACACAAAATTGTCAACTCTAAAAGAATGAAAAAAACATTAGACTGGCTTTGGCCTGAAACGGATGTGTTTCAGAAATTAATATCAAATATATAATTAAAAAGTTCACAGCTCTAATATTTCTTAGATGATACTAAATATTGATAATAATGTTTATATAGATATAAAAAATATAATTTAGCCTTTTAAGTTCTGAAGAATCCAAATTTAATTGTATATTATATAGTGTCAAAAGCTGCTTTTTTGGAAGTGGGAAAGGCTTTAAAGGATAACTAGCTTTTAAAAAAATCTAAAGTCTAAAATTAACTGATTCATTAATGACAATATTTTTAAATTCTATCGTTCGAAGAGGTGGGGCAATATTGAAAACGTATTCAAATTTGACTTCAGCACAAACTACTAACATATTCTCACAGAGTGGCTCAATTTATCTGGCTCCCCTTGAGCGAATATCATTTTTGACTACTCAATACAATAAATAATTACATCTCCGGAAGCAAACATTACAATTTAAAAATTTACCTCTACTGCCTTGTCAAATATACATTTGATGAATTTGATCTTTGCACTATACATATCTGTATGTACATTTATATCGCGTGTAGTAGCTTAATTATCGAAATTTCACTCGACATAGATTCAAGACTATGTACCTAGAAACATTATTTCATAAAAAGGCGACAATTATTAGAGACCTCCGGAAGGTTAAAATGAAATTCGTGGAATTAAGCCCCTCCCACTTTCAGCCATGATGATCGTGTCACTATAATTATAATAACATTTTTTTATGGATTCTTAGCATTTAAAAGCACTGCATTTATATTATCTGATATATACATAATTATATATTCAAGAAAAGAGCGCAATAACAGTGAATGAACGTTTTGTGTTTTCACTTGTCATATTAATATTGCTAAAGGTAAAAATTTGAGGAAACCAAATTAATCTGCGCTGCTAGACTACTTCAAAACGAGAGATGGCCATCGGCATGAAATCTGATGTCAGTTCAGAATCATGATTATACATCTCAGATATGTCAGTCAGGCTAATAAGATGCGTATGACTGACCCAGAGTGAAAGACATTGCTGTAATTAATTGATTTGTCATACAATAATTAACACTAATATAATAACAACAATACATTTTGTCATTCAAAATGGTGTTTGTTCCCACTACGTCTTCCGGTAGGTTTGGTGAGATTAAATATTTGATTATACAGTACAAATTAATTTGAGATAAATAAGAATAAAATTAAGTGTGTTATTCTATGAGTAGACTTGGTTATCACTTTATTTTTAATTTATGTCAATTTCGAATCAGTTTCATAAAATGTATCCTAATTATTATGCGAGCGAGATGGGTGTCTATATCTATGAGGCCATACAAAAATATTGAGAATGCAAAGTATAAAAGAAAACCAAAGACTGGTCTACCGGGAACCAGTCCGGCTTATAACGGTAACACGTACGTTTTGAAAAATAAAAAACATCAGCAGCACGAAAAATAACGGAAGCAAGGACACCCAACTCATTCCAAAAATGTTGACTACGAAATACTAACAAGAAAATAGATTGTAGATACTAAAAAATAATACAATACTAACTTCTTATAATTTCAAGAATATTTGTTTTCTAACATTACAATAAAATCAAAGACTTGTACTAATTATTCAGCATTCCTACATTCCTTGTTTCATTTACTTTGTCAGTGAAATTAGCATTTATATACGATTTCAGAAAATTCAATTATACATATCTGCAAGCTCCTTAGTTTTAAACTAACTCTAAGAAGTTACACACGGACGAACACTCTTCACTACTCATGGCTTCTAGGTATTGTCTACTGAAAACAATGAATTTACACGGCTTCCTCAAATATGTCCAACGTCGATTCAGACAAGAATATGAAATTCATGGCGCCTATGTATGACTATTCTTGCTCTTACATTGTGGATCTAATCTCCAATTTTTGGAATTTATTCTTTATCGTTGAGGTCTTGCAACTCCATATCATTCTGGCAAGCATGTGAATATTGTTTTAATAGCAATAACGGAAATCACGACACTAACCATAAATTAAAAATTGTAGATTAAGCTTAAAATTAAAAAATTGAAGTTATGTTATTACCAAAATCAAGACTAATCAAGTGATGTTTCGATAAAATCACAAATACATTTGGTGTTTCATAATCACTACTTATTCTGTATTGAAGAATAGACATTGCGGGCGAGGTTTGGTTATGTTCGTTATTTATGGTTTTATTCGTGGGTATCAAATGCCCTAGGCTTGTGGGTGGCCTGTGTCTGGGTATCACAAAGCCCTGGCGCAATTTGAACCTCGCGATAAAACTGACACTGACGAACATTCGAACGATTCGTAGCCAAACATGTGGTCGAAATTCATTTCGCTTCCGATACACGTCTTCAGAGGTTGTGCAACAATGACGCTTACCTTTTAGGGGTCGGTGGGTAGAGGCCAACGTAAACTTAGAATGACTCCAGAGCGAGGGGGTTGGGAGGGTCGTTATGAAAGAAGCGTTTACACAAGTTAACCAGGAATTTTAATGCCCAGTACAAACTTATAATTAATTTATTAGTTGTGTAATTTCAGAAGTAAGATTCATATAACATAATATATACATAACAATCTTTCTGAATTGTAATTCTTTTTTTCTTATTTTAATTTTTGAGCAGTCTTTTCTGAGCCTCTGGTTGGGGGAAGGCAGTGGTCTGTGTATATGACGTTCCTATGTGCCCCTCCATGCGGCCTAACAGTGTAT
>JAQFZE010002122.1:0-15395 GCA_034695245.1 Dicyrtomina saundersi | reverse complement strand
ACAGCACAACCAAGCAAGACACTCAAGAAACTTTACCGACGATATACTTTAAAATACCAAGGATATTTTTGATCCTTCCGATCAAATTGTAAATATTTACTTTGTAAAAAACTTAACAATGTTGTATGAGCTAACGCCAAATCGACTTAATGAATAAATTATTATTATTATTATTATTATTATATGATATATAATTTGAATCCGAGAGCTCAGATTTAATGGTAGCGTACGACTTCATACTAAGATGACCTTGGATTATTTTGCTAATTTTTGTTTGTTCTGTGTACCATATACGTTCTTATGTAACACATACCTTGAAGACTTAAAAAATGAACTAATCGCCAAGTACTTTGCTATTTGTCGTTGTTTCGTACAATCTACGTTCTTACGTAATATACACTTTGAAGTCTGTGAGCACAGAGTTCAAGTGATACTGTTAAAGTGTACTGCGTGTAGCATTATATAAGCTTATATACCATATACGGGTATATCCTGATTTATCATACAACTATATTTTGAAACCAAGACTGCATATTGGATAATGTTATATATTCCAGAGTGGAGCTAGCATATCTCGACTGATTATATACGCCATGTATGTTTATACTTAAACGTTGTATAGTTTGCCTGCACTAGATTATGGATTTGTAATGCGTGTACAACAATATGATAGTAGTATATGAACTGAATAAAGTAAGAAAATTTGAATATACTAAACATTTACAAAGTTGATTTGATTGCATTGCATTGTACGTCTCAAACTTGATAAAATTAACATTATTTTGATTATTTAATTTTCTGAAATTTAGAAAAACTGTATTTGCATATTCTTTTAAACTGCAAGATCTTCCATTTACACGTTGTTTGAACATTTAAGCAGTGGGGGCTGCCTGCGCTGGCCGCGTTATACGGCCTTGAAACGTTTAAAAAAAATTTTTTTTTTGGAAAAAATAGTTAACGTATGAGATTTTGATTTTAACATTCCATCTTAGAAAAATTCATAGTTTCAGAATTCCATGTCGTTTGTAAAGAACCAAAATGACCAAATCCATTTGTAGCTAAAAACAGTGTCAACTATCTTCAAAAATAATGAAATACGTCTTGAAAGCATTTAAATAGAACATTATACTATTTTCAAAAACATGTTAATGAAAAATTTCACACTTTTCAAAAACTCTAAAATAGCAATTTTAAACTTGTTTCTCTTATTGTTTTTATGACATAACTCAATTTGATTCTAGCTTTAATTCGATATGTCATTTTAGTTCTTCATATACGATATATACGTAAATATATATATATATATACATGTGTGTATAAACTTGTTAGGCTTCACAGAGATAGTTCGTAAACTATTTCCACACGAAATCTAGAAAATCCACATTACCAGAGTTTCACACGGAAAATTTAAAGTTTGGAATTGGAGATAATTATATACCGCATATGGAACATATAGATGCAACCGAAACAACCACCACATAAACAAAGGTCCAAAAACCGTAGACTATACATATTTTGTTTGGAAACCGGTACCGGGTCCGGACCCCATTCACTAAAGAAAGACTCTCGTCTCTCTCTGCTTTAGCATAGAAAATAGTGGCATACAAGTTATCAAAGGAAAGCGGATAGTCGCTTATAATTTGTAAAGACTGTAGTCAATTAGTCTGTCGTTATTGTAATTAATTGAATAATGGAAATGGATGTTAGTAAAACTCAAATTAAATAAAATGCCTACAACTTGTGCTACATGACCTTTACAAAATCCTACTTCACTCCCCTCATAATTCCCTATTCCTACATATGGTTTTATATTCACAAAGCATTCTATAATGTTGTCAGACTCTCATTTCAAAAGGACAGCACTATAGATATATACACACATAATAAACCTCAAGCGACGTTAAAGCTACTCAAATAATACTCTATACAAAACGCCATGTGTGATAAATCAAGACTTTTATAGCTAACCTTCAGTTCTTGTCAAAAAATGGTGAATTTTTTTACTAACAAATGTGTCTGGTAAATTACGATTATTTTAGGTAACCTATTGCCTATGTTACATTGTAACCTGGTACCTACCTGTTATAATTATAAAACAACCTCTTAGGATGGCCGCCTAGTGGCTACGCCATTTTAGTAAATGATACTCGGCTATCAACAAATGATGTCATATGTCCAGCTATTTACACACGAAGCATAAATACTTAGTAATAGCAACATTCGATTAACAAAAACCAAATAAAAATACGTAGTTACGTAGTTCATTATACAACACTATAATCTCACTTGGTATACGGAAGAGCAAGTAATAAACACAGTTAAATTTACAAAAACCTCCAGTATAAGTTTATACTTTATCTTATTATTACTTATAAGTTCATATAAAATAATAAATAATCTGATACTTAATTTATTAAAAAATTCATTAATTTTCGTTACATAGAAACTTGCACATTTAGCAACTGTAAGTATCCAACAAAAATAAAAAGGTATTCATATTCTTATGTTTAATAAAACACACGTAGTTTTACCAGCAGGTCAGCACTACTCGTCGTCGTCGACGTCATCAACGATCGAATTGGACTCCTGTTAGGGTTAAGAAGTTGACAGTCAAATTATTAAGTAGTTTGCGGGTAGCCAATTATTTGAGCGCAAAAGTAGTCAGCAAACTTCGTGTAAGTTAAACATATCGTCATTGGAAACCCAAAATGGCCCATATCCAATTAAATTAACAATTAAAATGAGTTGAGTATGATATAAAAATAAAAATATTACATGAGAAAAATGCGTCAAATGTTGTTATTACATATGTTTGAAATTTCAAAATGTTTTATTTACATGTTTTTGAAAAGTGCTCAATATTCTATTTAAATGCTTTTACGACACGTTTCAATATGTTTGTAGTTAGTTGATATTGTTTTTAGCTAGAAATGGAAATGGGCCATTTTGCTTCTTCACAGACGATATACGTTTATTACGAAATATGGAGTTAATATAATTACCTTCAAAATATGAAAAACTAAAACTTAAAAAAACCGCCAAACCTTATAATTTCCGCTCTTCCGTTTCTTTTGTCGGTCAATGCCACCACCTTATTCCGATTCTGAGCCATTTATCTTCTCTCCAACACTCTTTATTTTTGGCTTAGGATCTTTGTGGTCCTGTAGTAAATTTTCTTTAAAGGAACTCCTTCTGTCTGCATACCAGATAAATCCCTATCACTTTCTCCTTTTGAATCGGCTGTTCTCACATCTGAGCGTCGAATACCGTCATTTCTTTCGCTGCATATCTTGCCTCTCAGCCCCGAGTCAGCCTTTTCCTTTCTCTGTTTATCTATTAGTTTTTGAAGCACTTTCCCAAACATTGATTTAAGCATTTGCTTTTGCTTGGGCGTCAGGTTCGTATAAGGTGACATACCACCTTCTTCCGTTTTCAAAACGTGGTCATTCATATTCTTATCACCTGCTTCCGCCTCCTTCGTATCTGTCCCACTTATTTCGTTTTCAGTCGATACTGACACTGTACAAGTATAGTAATACGAACTAAAAATGATACAATTAGATTGAAATGATGTTAAACATTTTTTAGTATATGCAAGTGTCATTATTTAAAATTTCATTTGTAACTAGGCAACTACATTACTACAATTCTGTTCAACTTCCAACCTCAGCCCCTTGAGATGATGTGTGAGAAAAAACTCGATTACTTTTAATTCTCACACAAGTTACATAACTTATTGCGTATAAATGTGATAATATATATTAGACACTTACATGTGACAAATTGATTACACTTGGTAACGATGGCTCACCAACTTCTTCGTTTGTTCAAATTTTTAAGCTAAACACGAACCGTGATAGGCGCACTTGAAACTGGAAAAGGCTCAACAATCACCGACGACAACGTCGACTACGATGTGCTTACTATTGAATGGATGAAGATTCGGAGGCATCTGAGGAAGAAGACGAAGCGTACTACGTATTTAAATGGCGATCGGGTCGTTGAAAGAACGTCTGCTCTTGGAAATATGTGTATGTGCGCTGAATGGACTATTACTCTTTTACATTACATTAGAATAATATGTTGTAATTACATATGACGTTACAATGTATTTGCGCAGTTGCATTAGCTGCCCCTAGAGAACACTAAACCGCTTTGGAAAATGAAATCATAAGCATAATCCATGTATTATACCTAATTTAATCACTGTTTTAAATTACAAACAAATACCTCATGGTGACTTTTTCATATGTAAACTTGACAGTAACGATACGCAGTTCTTGCCAGAAAATCCCAACGGCCAATTTATAGTCTTTAAATAGGTATAAATTAAGAGAGGTAGTCGTAAAAGAGTAAGTAGTGGCAATTAGAATGCGGACGTGTAACTGTTGATAAAAAATGTTTCAGTGGAAAATGCGTCTAGGAGATTTGCAACTTTTGAAAAATACATTTTTTTCAATTTCCCTCCAAATCTGAAAACTGAATTTTCGACTCGTTAATCAGTAGGATTTACAAATGAGTGATACATTATTGAAATCGGAATGAATATGCGAACCTATTTAGCTTGTAGTTCCAGCTCAGATGATGATCAATTTTTAATTGTAATTAAAAAACTGAAATCATATGTCAAATCATACATATATATTTGGGAATCAGGCGGGAAGTTTTTATTTTTTTTTCTAATATTATAATCGGTCGTTCTAGGTTCCAATTAATGATTTTTTAAAGTTTCAATGCAGCAAAAACGTTTACACTTGTACTTTGCACAAAGATGTCAAAAAGTAGGATTTTGATGTTGAGTTATAAAATGTGGGTACGAAAAAAAAAATTTGAAACGAGTTTGAATAAATTTGTATAGATCATTTTATTTCTTGTACAATAATTACTGATTATCACATAATAACTCACTTAGGTGAGTAATCATGTATGTAAGTTTTGAATCTTGAACAATGATTTGGTCGAAACTCTTTGAGGCCACAATTTGTTTTGCAATAGGCAATAATTATGGGAGAGTAAGACAACGTGTATAATTACTCTTGATGGTCTGTCCAGTGATTTTCTCCAATCTTGACTCACTCAGCGTAAACTGACTTGCTCATGGAATGGCAAATACTTTAAAATATGATCAAGAGCCTGAAATAAACACAAAAAATATAATGAAAAATATACAAAACAAAATATCACAACCTGTACACAGCAATATAACACTTTTTTATTGTGAGTATTCTACGTACCACGTCAGGGAGGGTGACACTGAACGGGAAGAATTCGGGGTCCATTCTGAATTTGCTAATCGTAAACGACAAGTACAAATAAAATATTTGAAAATCTCTAGTGACCGAGTAGTCGTACTGTTGTAACGTATTATTAACGAATAGTAGATTGTTGGAATTTAAGTATGACATTTTACAATGGCAGTGTGTTAGTAGTTTGGATGAGTACGATCAGTCGTATCAGTGAGTTCAGATTAGACGGATCAAAGTCAGTTGTCATCATCAAGTCAAAAGTCAAAATCATGACTACCTTCATAGTTCAGGATCGTATTCGAAAGGAGAAATTCGCTCTTTTGACTAATTTGGGTCATGGAAATTTTGGGACGTGCTATGTGGCCAGAAAAGTTCAGGCAGATAGTCTACTGGTAGCAATCAAGGGTTCGGATCATCAAAACGTGGCTCGCAAGGAGGCTCAGATTATGGCTACTCTATCTCATTGGAATATCATTAAATTCAACTCATTCTTCATCGACCAAGATCGTGCTTATATTTCAATGGAGCTCGCTACCATGGTAAGCATATAGAATAAATAAAAATTGACGTGTCCACGTGTGTCGTTTGTTAATTAGTAATTTTGTGGCATGCACGTATCATGGCCAAGAGTGTACAGTAACGAAACCAGTTAAGTAGCTGTGTTTCGCAAAAGTTACAATAATTTGATTTTAACCATTTTTTGTCTTTCCTTTTTTGCTTTCCTTAGAGCGTGGCGGAACTTTTGAAGGAACGGCATCATGTGTCTGACCCACTATCGCTCGGTAGTGAGAGACGCCTTGAAGGGATTAGTTTACCTTAATACCAAATGGATCTTTCATCGCGATATCAAGCCACCTTATCTGCTCGTGAGCAGCCGCCGTAACATTATCATCTGTGACTTTGGTCTCGCCGTCCAACCAACTTCCCCAGATGAGCTAATTAGCGACTTCAGTGGAACTCCGAGGTATATGCCAAGCAAAGTTCATCGCAACTTCAAGTACTCCCATCTTGTCGACACATACGGAGTAGGCATTGTTTTGTACGAGCTGATGCGAGGAAAGCAACCTTTTGATTTTGGGGAACCTCAGCCTCCTTCTGACCTGGTACAGCGTTATATTATCGAGAGAAAGTATAACCCACTGCCGCTGAATTGTAGTCCCAGTGGAGCCGCTCTTGTCAAGCAGTTGATGGAGCCAAATCCCGAGATGAGAATTACCCCTGAAGATGCGCTGAACAGCAGTTTCCTTCAGCACTTCTACATTCCATCCAGTCTTCCTCGGCACCTTGCCAGCGAGCCCCCATTCTACTATAAATTTACCCTTCAAGTTTTGAGTCCAGCTTGTCTTCGCCTCCACACTATTCGGAACAAGGTGCGACAAGTTATTGAAAAGGCCTTTGTAGTTACCCCCGGAGGAGCCATTGGAGCTCTACCATTTTTAGATGCTCCTCATACTGTCATCAAGTCTTCGATAATTTTTGCTGACCAAATTTATTATACAGAACGTGGGATGGGTTACCAACTTACGAATAAAATGATTGGATTCCTCTTCAAAGAAGATGGCACTGCAATGATCCAAACGATAATCGGCCAGTCCAGCCAGACCATCTACATTGACAAGGAAGGAAATGGCCGGAGGACTCGAACTGAGGACGCCAATGGAGCTGCTACTCAAAAGCTTCAGCATTTTTACTTTGTTAAGAATCAAATCATGTGGAACACCGTCCTTGTCGCAGATCAGCAGAAAAAGGGCGATGTTCGAGTCTGGAAGTTCCGAAACACTCACAAGAAACTGGTATTGTGCTTTAGCAATGGGAACGTTCAAGTCTTAATTGTCGGCCTCACCATTCTTCTCACTCCCACCCGTTTAATACTCACTCCCGATAACGTCGCGTTTGGCCAGGTGCACACTTGAGACTCGCTCCTCGATCATCCTGCATTAATCGATCAGGTTCGTCGACAACAAATTTCCAATTCCTTGACTGACATTGACAATATTATGAAGGAGTAGTGGATTACACTCAATCGCGTGAATTCAATCACGTGAACTTCAGTTACGTAAAATGCAATCGTTTAAAACTCAATCGTGTAACATTCATTCATATTTTGACTCTTCGTTGTGTGCACAGTGTAGCAATCGTATTCAACCTCATACATTTTCTTTATTTTTGAAAACTAATTGTAATTGTATACTGATCGTGTAAGTGAAAGTGAATAATTGAATAAAAAAATAAATTTACCCAACTTTTCGATTTACCACATATATGATTGTCATGGTTTACAGGGCATCGCATGCAAAGTTCTTCTTTTGGAATTATACAATTTATTATAGTTGTAATTATTATTTTTGTATGTTCATTATATATATAGATATATATAAGGACCCATTGTATGCATGTCTGTATGTCTTATCGATTATGGCGCATGGATCAACACGGTGCTGTGTAGTTGTTGGTTAGCATCTGGTCATAATTAAATGTAAATCTATGTGTGTGCATGTCTTTTGAATAGGCTTTGATTTTTGGCATCCATCTTCCTCTCTATGTTTCACGTACGGTCATAATATATGGCTCATGCATATAGTGGCGGTTATTCTCAAACTTTGTGAAGTCGTGCTTACTGGTCAGTAGTCAGTAGCGACGTTTATTAGCGACCCGGCCACTGTAAGCTTTTTCATAAATTAAATCATAAAACTGTCACGCTTTTTGGAATCAGAAGTTCAACAGACGCAGCAGTAGGAGCAAGAGCATTTGTATAGTGAGACAACGGAAAGGAGTCGGAACTTGAGGAATCGAGTGTGGATTTCTTTACTCAATAATACCCGGTTGTTGTGTCCTTGCGTCAGCTAATTGTATATTTCAATACTGGTCATGACTGGTGTTAGGAAGTGAAGTAAGTAACATTGGTAACCGACCCCAAGTTTTAAACAATTTATTTTATCACATCTCACTGTCTTGCATCTAATGGTTGAAATAAAATAAACGTTCTGAGAATCATGGTTGAGTGACTATTGCACCTGTTGCTTTGTTGATAAATGAAGGGTGAAATTAAAGGGTTCAAAAAGTACGATCAAGTATGGTGCATCATCGTGACCAATTCAACTAATTTCAGTTGTTTTAGAATTGCACTATTGACAATACATCATTTCAAGCAAAGCGCGTACTA
This sequence comes from Dicyrtomina saundersi, assembly GCA_034695245.1. NCBI lineage: Eukaryota > Metazoa > Arthropoda > Collembola > Symphypleona > Dicyrtomidae > Dicyrtomina > Dicyrtomina saundersi. The sequence goes on along the minus strand of JAQFZE010002122.1, from coordinate 6,986 downwards.
ACATGGCCAATACAGTGTTTTACATTGTAATTATGTGTGTGTGTGGGGAATTTAATTGGTTCAAATTACATTATTTTCCTCATATACTTCATGTGTTAGTTTAAGTTGTCGGAGCCTCGTAAAGGCTTTAGAAAGGCAACACTCTAATTCATATTGGACCACGTTATAACTTTAAACTTGTGAAGGCTCAATGTCTATTGATTGGGAGTAATCTTATTTTGGAATTTAATGTCATGGTTTTTATTTATTCTTTGTGAATCAGTGCAAGACTCGCAAGGCAAGAAAGAGAAAACGTCGTGTAATAGTGAGAGGGAAACTTACGGACAGTCAAAGGTGGAACATTGGAGAAATCATCAGTTGAGTTAGTAATCTATAACTAATATCACCCGTAGCAGATGTAATACGTCTGAAAGTTGTTGCACAGTTGGGGTACAATATATTAAATTTTATTTTATGCAGTGTGAGCAGACCCTAGTGAGTAAGTCGATAATTTAATCCTAATTAGTTATCATAAATATGTTTGACAATGAGTGTAATAATGTTATTGGAGCACAAATTATAATTTCATGATGCAATAATTGTATTATTGATTTTTTGGAACTGCTTCCTAGCTTCGAAAAGTACTCTGAAATTTGTGGGTTCGGATTAAATTGGTACTTGATTAATACATAATAAAATTATATTACAATTTAAAGAGTATAAAAATAAGTAAGATGGTCTCCTTGCAATTTTTTAATTTGTCACTAATTATTTAAATTTCATATATTACAAGATCAACGCAGTGGAAACCACACTTCACGACCGACAACAAACCAAAAGTTTCTCCAGTCAAGGAGCCTAATACTTCCACTACTGCCGCCCATGATGACCTCAGCCTGTCTGATCCTGCCTTGGACGAGAAAAGCTCAAATGACAATACTAAACGTGTGACTGAAACTGTGGCTTTACTCATTCCGAATTCGTCTTTTTCACCCGAAGAAAGTGTATTTTCAATTGATCACGTAAGTTCATGTACGACAATCTTTACTCGTTAAAACTGTATATCCGAATAGCATGCCCAGATGCTTCGCTATAGCTAATATACTTGGCAGTTTTTAATATTTAATATTAGGTACGCAGTAATAAAGCTTGTTTAAGATGGTTGCATTTTAAAGTGTACAATTTTATTTATTTGCCAGATATTAGAGGCTATAACCACGGATCTTGATCCACAAACGCTGTTGAGTTGCCGTCTTGTCTCTCGTCGTTGGCTACACTTTAGCTCTGCATCCCTGCGCAAGAAAGTTACTTTCCACTTTGACCTGTCGCACGAATACGGGAAACCAAGATATTATGTATATAACGATCATCTGATTAGCGAATTGACCCCTCTCATGACCAGTTCTAACAGTTTTCCATGCAATTCCTTTTCCTTTGGGAACTCTCCCGACCCGCTCCGAAAGCCACTTGACTTGGACCAGGAATTCTTTGCCGCTCATGGGCAGTTTATAAAAAAACTTGAATTTCGAGGAGATTATTACCTGAGTCATGTGAAAAGGATTCTCCTTACGCAAGCGCCGAACCTTGAAGAATTAGAGTTTGATTAGATGCAATTCACATATAGGCCCGCGCATGGGCCTATATATATTTACAAGCGGAGAGCAACGCCAGAGCTACTAAAAACTGCCATTATTAGTTTAAAGCCTGTGTTTAAAAACCTAAAAAAATTTGTTGTGTTGGAAGCAAACTCGATTATTCCAGGCATTTTTATACAGCAGCTGATTGAATGTTCTCCAAATTTAGTCGAAGTATTTGTGCCCGTCAAATATCTTGACTTTCTCGTCAAACCTGTGGATCGCCTCCATCTCATCAAGCGTCTGGAGCTCGATTTTATCGAAATTACAAAACAGAGTATTGAATCACTTTTAGAAGGTTGGAAACAGTCATCAGGGTAATTGGGCAGTTCAGGAGATTTTTTTTTCGGACTCGGGGTTGAGAGAGGTGCAGATTTTCCCTCATTGCAAGTGACGAAAGCCTTGGATAGTATTTTCAATGAATGCTCCTGAACTTGTGTTAAACTTAAGTGCATTCTGTCTACTGGTAATGGTTATCGCTTCCCACCAATGCCCTACGTGAAATATGTCAGTTTTCAGTGTCATGATGAAATCCCATGCAGTATTTTTGTGGACGGCGCTAATCTTGGAGACATTTTTCCCAATTTACGATATCTCGAATTATTGACTATTGCTAACGGTATCGATCTCAACCTTGACAATTTGTTTGGCAAGAACTTTGTAGCATTTCCAAACGTAATGAATGTTCAGTTTTATCCGTACCATTTCAGTCGTTTCATTAATAATGCTCAACCTTTACTTGAAAAAGTCGAGCAAATTTTTCCCAATGCCGCGATTGACAGATATGGAGCGCGAAAATGAAGAGGTGAATGATTCTTTTTATTATACAAAATCAGACAGACTAGTAATTTTGAGTAGTAATTTTTACAATAATTCAATGAATGAACCTTCACTCGACTATCCTCTGTTCACTCGGTCATATTGATGAATGCTTTACCGAATATTGTTTGTAAATACGTTTTGACGTACGGGATTCGAAATATATTTCTAATATTCCATTTCCATGTTTGGTAGTGTATTTATGATTTAACTATGCATTGAGCGCCGAGTCAACACATGTATATGTATAATACCTTTAAATGAATTATAAATTTCCCATCTTTGACTGTCACTTACATAATTTCTGGTCGAGTGAGGACGGAGTTGACTTAATATACAGTTGAAGAACTTGATTCTCATTAAGTTGTGTCTAGTGGCGTTCAAATTGTTTGAAGTGTTTGTGTAATGTCTGATTTTCCGTAAATCAATATTTTTGCCATACTTGAGCATTATCGTACATACTTGATTTACTCGTTTAGTCTATATGTTAATCTTAAGTCGTATTTAGTTTAAACCTACCTACATGTAAAAAGTCTATATAGTTGGAATGTTCTTTCTACTATATTATTTCAGTATTTTTCCACGACAGCTTTTGACTGGTTCCCCCCATGCCTTACCTAAATTAATTTACCTCTATAAATACAGAGTTTTGAACCTGATACAATGAGATAGCAACTACGAATTGAACTTATCACATGACAAAGCTCTGGTCCATGTGTGCCAAAAAAAATTGTAATTTGTACTTGATTAATTTTCCCTTCGTTTTTGCTATTGAATAATCGTCGTAATTTCTAGTTAAAATAACTTGCTCATTTTCTCGTTTGACACAACTGACCTTTTCCAATGTATCCACTATAGTTAGTTACGAAATATTTTTATGTTTTGTAATATTAGTTGTTATAATTAAATGTACTGTAACTTTTTTAAAACGAGGTTGTTCTCGTTTTCTAATTACTACGTGTTTTACATTTATTTTCATAGTACTTGTACAAACATGAACTATTACTAATGGCTGGTAAAGATACATTTTTCATATAAACAAACGGCAGCTTTAATTTTTAATCCAACCGGATTAACATAAATTTTTTTTACATGCCTCGGACAACCATTTGCATTATCTAATGATACGTTCACGTCATATTGGCGACTGAATGACATGAAGCGGTTTGAACTTGACGTTTATCATTAAGTGCAACTTTAGTATGTGTACAGGGATCTTTCACAAATGACGTCGTATAAATTTTACCATTTCAAGGATCCCACTGTCATTAGTCTACAAATGAAATTGACGTATATCATCAACACGGGATTTTGCTATTGCATATGCATGGGTTTTACATTATCCGCTCTGCATGTGTTCCAGAATTAGGTGAACAGATATTGTGATTAACCGCAGGATATTACAATAATTAAAGTAGAAGCTAATAAAAACATTTTTTGTGTATGACATTTTAATTCTTTGTCTCATCCTCGTGTAATTAATTGTCTATAGGTGTGCACAAAAAAATAAAGCATCTTTCACGTTGCCATTAAAATAATTTAGTAGAATCTTTGCAGAATATGCAGATTGTAGGAGTTGTGAGGCAAACTCGAGGCGGGCCATTGGGACGGCTTCACTCGGAATTGAGCTCAATTCTTGTGTACTACGTTGTTCTGATAGTACTAATTCTAGAAACAACAGTACATATATACCACAATTTATATAGTCTGGGACGTCAAGTCAACACACATTGACGACGCAAAAAGTCCACTCGCCCCGTGCACTCCAAATTTCCTCGATTCGAATCAGTAGTTCTTGTGTAATTTGTGGCAAGTTAGGGCGTGTGCATTCTGGAAAAGAATCAAAAATGATAATGAGCGCACTTTTGATGTCCACTTCAATTAGAATCCAATGATTTACTCCAGCATTAGCAAATGTGTAGAGCAAATTACAATCACTGGGTAAATCAAAAGCATATTCCTGGATTCGATTCGGGTACAAAAATAGTGTATCTAGATATTTGACACTCACACTTGAATAGCACAGTTGGCTTACAAGGCTATCCAAGTAGCCGGTATTTGTAGTTACAGTATAACCTAAGCTTTAGGAAGCAAGTTTTCTGAAGACAACCCATGTAATGTAATACTTATTTACAGTAATGCAAGTTTGTTGTATTGTTGAGACTATGCAATGAATAGCTTAATTAGAAAGACTTGCATAAATATTGCCCGGATGACGAATATTATTTTAATAAGAAAACTACTGCTCTAAGATAAATATAAAATGATATTATTGGTATGAATAATTCATTACTACAAACGTATTTTCATAATTTATTTTGTATTCTAAAATGTTTGTGACATGTAGCCAGTTATGTGAAACAACCTATAATAAATCGTATGATATTTCTGGAAATGTAAACGTATTTTTGTTTGTGTCGCTATGTCATGACATAAGCTTGTTGCAGTAGAATTGCCGGCTTCAGAGATCCATTTCACTACAAGTATAAATTGAAATACGTTAAGTAGGTTAAGTATTAATTTTTGTTGACAGTTATTGCTGACAACATTTATGTACTTCAATATGTTGTATATACTTTCAATTATGATATTCGTACTAAGGATAGAACTACTATATCTTTGTGTTTTATTTTTAATTCTCAGTGTGTCTAGTATAACTAAATGGCCTAATTATTGCTAAGCATATTAAATAAACTGTTACGTTCATTTAGTATACGCATGAGAAGCAGAGACAAGGCCGTAGAGAATATTAGACAGTGTTTTATTTTAATCTCCGGAGATTGAGGAAAAGTTCAGTCATAAACTTTACAGGTAATAGTTACTTAATCGCGCTGGACAAGGCACTACCTTTTTTCACTTACTTGATTTTGCTTTTTTCAAAATAGCAAGCCGTGCAGAAGTCTTCAATTCACAGGGCATTCAATCTATTACACTATTGCTACCTACCTGCCGTAAGCTCCATATATTTTAATTCAATATTTTCGTGGTGTTCTTGTTTGTGATGAGGTTGTTGTCACTTTATTCCAGAATGTTTGTAACACCTTAATTTTGTTTTTCATGTTGTAGCATGCACATCGACGGACCGTGACCTTACAAACATAGAAGCAGATGTAGCGGAGCTGCTGAAACCCTATTTGAAGGGTACAGCAGGCTCTAGATGGACTACGACTGAATTTTAACGTACTATAACTCCAAAGTGCTCTACCCCTATTTTTGAATGTTCAGAGATTATGTCCTTTCACAATGCGTCGTTTAGAGAAATACGTAAGTATATTTTCATGTACAAAGTATAATGATTTCGTCTGGATGATAATGTGTAATTCATTTTGGCGCTTTGCTCACAAGCGGTGTGGTTTATTTTATAATAAATAAAGTAAAACTATTTGATGTTGCAGGTGCATGGTTTTGCTCACATGATCGATGCACGTTTACAAGCAACAATTTGAAAGAGTTGATCGTTCATCGGAGATCTCATCAACGTACCCGTCGTCGTCGTCTTCGATGTTACATTTGTCTTGCCCAGTGTAGAAATGAATGCTATTTATTGGAACATGTCAGGAGTCACGGGCCTCGATTCCATGATACTTAAGTAGCTAGAGGTTTGATCAATACTTATGCTTAACTTATCTTTTTAAGTGTAGCTGACTGTGAAGCTTTTTGTGTAATCAGGATTATTCAACGACTTTTATTTGAACCTTTAAATGTGTTATGTTATTTTACTTGCGCGTATTAATAATTCGGACTCTCCTAATGATTATATTATTTGGGTCTTTGAGTTTTATTGTTAAGCTAACGTAATCAATATCATTTTGTAAATTTAACGGTGGTACGTAATTTAAGCTTATAAGCATACTATAATTTCTATGCACACAGTTAATGTATAAGAAGATTTTTGGAGTTTAACTGTTACGCATTTATTTCAACCTGAATTATATACTCAATTTTATGTTGTACCCTTTACTGTGGTCTCATGTTTTATTTTTATGTATAAATAATTTTGACGTATGCCATTAATCTATAAAATAATTCTTGGAGTGTTAATATAACGCATGAATTATAATCATAATTATTGAATCAATGTTATTGTGCGACGTTTGCTGTAATTTGTAAATTTAATTTTAATCATCGTTTAATTCATTTTAACTTATTCGTGGAAATACAAACTACTGACAGAATGAATGTAAAATTGTTACTTTTTTTCCAAAGTATGGATTTGGCTGGACCTATCTACTACTATGTTTTAGTTGCAACTGATAACAACAAACTGTAATAAATACATACAGCAAAAAAATACTTTGACTTTCGTACTTTGTTATTTCAAATCATCCCATTCGATAATAATCATAGCATATAATAACGGAGTAAAGAACATAAGTTACAATTATGAAGCTCTGGAGCTTTGTAAAGCAGTACGCAAGTTGAAAAATCATGTGTCTAGTATTACAAGGTTTTTTGGATTTACGTGGGCAAAAGTAAGTCGTCGGTGAAGAGTCATTCTGTCTTAAGTCCAGTGCACGGCTAAAATCATTCTGTCTCAAGTCCATCCAATTCTTA
>JAQFZE010002121.1:0-15395 GCA_034695245.1 Dicyrtomina saundersi | reverse complement strand
TCAATTACGCTATACGTAAACGCTGCCGTAAAATATAGCGTTACGTAATTTCAAATGTTCACGCAAAACTTAAGTTTCACGTAAAATGGGAGGAGCTTACGTAAAAATATTTTTTACGAATAGCGTTTTGCGTTTTACGTGAACTGCGCAAACTGCCTATTATCTACTGAGGCTGCTATGCTACGTAAATATCTAAACGCAAAATTGATTCTAAATTGAACAAGTACAAAAAAATGTAAAGTAATAATAAGCTGTGATAATATAATTAATTTAAAAAAATGAGCTATACATTTATCAGTACTAAATAACCGTATTATAATCTTAGCATATATAGGAGCAACATGGATACGAAATTTCTGGAAGGGATTTAAACTAAAATAAATGTAAAAACAATATATTGGGCAACATTTAAAAAGGCGAGAAAATTTAATATATCAGCTTTGCATACCTCGTAAAATAGAAACATATTCTTTTATACAGGTCTTTGCGCCGCTAGATAATTTTATCTGTTTCAGTCTGCTACATAAATTCTAGGTAAATTCTACTACTAAATTCTACTTAACCTTCATTTGCTGTGGTTTAGCAATTGTAATAAATTATGTTTGAGTAACGAAAGATTTTATGCGTGTGAATTGTTATTATAACTTGTTTTTTGCATGAATAACAAATGTGCAAGATTTGCTAGCGAGTTAGAATTGCCGTGCTAGGAAATGTCCTTTAGCTAAAGTCCGGGTTACAAAATTCCGGGCAGCAAATGTCCTACAAGCTTTAATATTATCAGTGTAAATACAATGTTTTTGTTTGAAAACAAAATTTACAAAATAGGGATTTTTTACACAGAATGTTTTTTACTTTAGTAGTCTACCTTAAAAACTAGCCTGGTTTTGCTCAAACCAAAAAAAATCAATCTTTTAATTTGCACCTAATTGCAGTGGTATTAAATTCCTACGATAATATTATCATGCTACAGGTGAAATAATTCTTTTAAATTGAAGGGACGTTTGTTAGCAATAATTAATAAATTGTAGAAAAATTTGGCTCTGATAAACTCCATGCATTCATGATTGCTTTTTTTAACTGATAGTGTTAAGTACCAAAATCGCTTAAATCTTAATTTTGGGATTTTTATGCACTGTTAAGATGGTTGAGTTTGAGTTGCCATTCAGCTCGTTGGCTATGTTGCTCTTTTTTATTTAGGTTTATCGTTTTCTAACGTTGTAAAGTAAGTTAGCTTTTAAAATTACTTTCAGTAGTGCAATTAAAAAATTTTTTGACTGCAAGTCTTAGATTTTATATTTAACGTATAGGTGTCCATGGAAAGTCGTTAAATATATCTATTTTAGAAAAATAATTGGCATTTTTATTCTTGCATGTTTAATTAAAATTATACAGGTGGGCAAGGTGTGCTTTTAACTTCTTCTCGCCGATGCCAAGTTTTCTTAAAACTAATTATGGCAATTTTCTGATTGCGTTTTCACGAGTTAAAAAAGCAATATAGATTAACCTATACAGATGTGGTAATTATACAAAATTGTTAAATAAATAATTTAATTTTACCTAGTGTATGAAAATAGTTATATGTCACATCACACATAAATTGTTATTTAAATGGGTCTTGAGCCATGGCGCTATTACAATTTGTTATGTAATAAGAATCGATAGGCTAATAGGCTACAATAACTCATTATTGCATTTATTGGTCCTTCGTCACATAGCATAGTTATTACGGACTAATTCAACTGGATATTGCGTAGCATGACGGGGCGGTGAATTATTATTTTCATACGGGTGTCAATTGCAAAAAGGCATTCGATTTTTGAAAGCATGCAGCCATTGCTAGTGCGTATGATATGGGTGTAATTGCACTAATTTAGTCACTTTCTAATATAAATAAACTGAAAAAAGTTATTTTAAATATAAAAAATCAATTTTGAATTTTTAAGAATTACAGTGGATATAAAAGTTTTCACTTTAATAGTAAAATGTAAACACTTGCTATTTTTATTGGACGTTTGGAATTTTCCTTAAAAACTTAGGACAGGACATGATGCGATTTGCCCAGTCCCGAATCTAATACAGCTTGTTCAAAACGGGAAGATCAAATCTAGTCGCTTTGAGTCAACACGTCTTGTCAACAGTAGTCTACACTGCTTATGTAATCACGTGTACAAATTTTTGCCGGAAATCACTCTCTTTTTTTTTTATTTCCAAAGCAAAAAAATGCAAAATAGTGTTTTAGTTTTTCATCCAGATTTATACTTTGTCGAATTCAGAGATTCTCGTCTGATTACATTCAGCTCGTTTAGAACGTAATGTTAGATGCATGGCAAATAATAAACACATTATCACACTCAAAATTAAAACATTAAACGCCACGTAAGTTATTTAGCAAAAAGAAGCATAGAATAGTTGCACATAATTGTGAGAAGCTTTGATGTTCCTGGCTATAACAAAGCAACAATATTATAAAATGATCGTTCATAAATGATGTCTTGAAAATATCACCATTTTAAAAACCCTCGTGCTCCCCTGTAATCAGTTTAGCTATTGCATTAACTCGTATTTTAAAAACGAAATGTCATCAGTATCCAAGCAGACCCTAACAATGACGTCATTCGTAGACGATCCCTAAAAAAGTAATAAAAGTAATGTTAAGTAAAATATAGAAAATGCGATATAGTTGACAACCTGTATGAGATTTTAGGTAAAATTAAATGGAAAGCTACTATGTCAAAAATTCAACAAATTACAAAAAATAAATTAACAAATCGTGTCTCTTAAATATGTAAAATAAAACAATAGAAAGCACAGGTGTCGAGAATTTTTTCCTTGTAACTTGGGTGTATTATTTTGATACAGTTGATAATGTTTTTGTGCGAGGGAGAAAATAGGCAATTATTATTTGCCGTGATAAGTTTATACTCATCTTCAAAATTTAACAAAGTAATGCTTTGTATTCAATTTAAATAACTGAGCCGTGACAAACTATTCAATGGTTATCAAACATTTATACTTTTAAATTGATTATGACACAAATAAAGGAAGATATTTTTTGACGTTCAATTAGAAACATATTTTCATGCAAAATATTTAAACACCAATTATTATTTTTAGTTTATGTAACAACACAACGAACTCTTTAAAAAATCTATCTTTGTAAATCTTGTCTAATTGTACAATACAAATACTACGGTCTTTTGTGGTAAATTAATTACTATATTATGTTGTAATAACAAGCTTTCAAAAGTGAGAAATGGAACCCTATTTAAATTAAAAAGATAAATACTAGCGAAGAATGAATCAAATAGTTGAATAACATTGTTCTTGTCATATCTATAAATTAGTTATACGCTAATTTTTTAAATTGTTGTTTTAATTACAATATAAATAAGTAACCAAAATTTAAAATTAAAATGTTATTCACCTAAGGAATTACTACAAGTAAAAAATAGATGCAACAAAGAGTTTTTTAGCCAAACTGGACGAGTCCATCAAAGTAAATTTTACATTAACAACGAATAATAAATAAAAAGTGGCAGGACTAATTTTTGAACTCATTTTTGTCTGTAGGTATTGCAACTGAGAAAACGCTATTACAAGTAGTGTTATAAATTTAGAATGACTGGCTTATTTTATAAAATTCTAACAAATTTAGTTTGTGGACTTGACCCGTTTTTCAAAAATATCAATAACCTAGAATAGAGTTAAAATTTTGTCAGATGAAATTTTAATGGTATTAAGTGAAACCAAGGTGATTTTATTTTAAACTTTTTACGAGGTAATAAACCCCAAAAATAACCACAGAATAACACTGTATACTTTTTCTCATATAGCTTGTTTAATTGAAACCATTTTAGGTTCTCTTCATTTGATTCATCGTGACTAGAAAAGCATACTTCAACTGACATCAAATCGGCAAATAAATACCTAGGATATTTGCTAGCCGGCGTTGAACTAAAACTTATGTTTAATTCCCATTAAAATTTAAAACGATGAAAGGCAGGATAGACTAACTCAAACTCATACTGATGTATCCTAAAATTGTTAGATACATATTTTAATTCTACCCAGCGTATGCAAATAGTTACATGTGGCAACAGAAAAATGTTTACGTCTTGAGCATTCACGTTATTAAAATTTAGTATGCAAAAAGTATATGTCTGTAGACTAACCGGGCTACAAAAACTCCTTGCTGATTTTTATTGGTCTTTCGTCACAGATTCACTATAGCCTTTCTGAACTAGATAGTGTCTTAAATAATGGTTGGAGGCGTTTAATAATTATTTTTAGACTGCTTTTCATTGCAAGAAAGTATTTAACATTGGAAGGCATGCTTACATCTTTACATTTCTTAGATGTATGACTTAGGTGTAATTTCATTAAATCAAGTCACGTTATAATTCAAAATAAAACGATTTTAGAAAAATACATAAGTTTTCAGTTTTTAAGAATCACAATTTAAACATTAACGTTTTAATAGTAAAAATGTCATTATTTGCTCAATTTATTGGAGGTGTGGATGTGTTGCAAAAGCGTTGGAACAAAACTAAATAAGAATCGTCCTGTCACGAATCCAAAAACAATTTTTCCAGAACAGGAAGCTCAAATTCCGTTGCTTCCTGTCAAAAGTAGCCATAACTACCCGTACGAGTAATTCAGTATGGAAAAGTATGCCCTAAATTACTTATTTTTATTTTATTTTAAACACAAAAATTTAGAATAGTGTATTTCGTCGAAATGCATACTTCGTCGAATTCAAAGGTTTTCGTTTGATCACATCCAGCTCTGTTATAACTTAATGTTAGATGCGTAGCAATAACAAATCTCACATTTACATACTGCAACGCCACACAAATTACTTAAGGAAAGATGCCAACATTGTCCACACGGATGGATTCTGGCTGAGTATGCTTGTGTTTGGATAATAAGGTAAATATACGATCAAAGAGGATTTTTAAAAGCTATAGATATCACACAAAGTACGTTCAGTTCTCTTCAAAATAACACGTGTTTAGTTGGTTACGGATGAAGAAATAAACAAATATTATGTGGTGTATTTTTTTCTGTTCATGTAGTGTGCTTAATGTTTTCAACATTAAAAAGAAGTGAATCTTGTGATTCTTAAAAATTGGTTTATTTCCTGTATAGACATGTTGCTTGGAACCGATAGTACGGCGAATAGTACGGCCGTTGGAAAAACAAACTAGTGTTCGGGTTCGTGTTATTTCACTCGTTTGTAGCAAGGCAGCAATTGTCTCACCCGAATGAAATTTTAGCTTACCGTATTTTCTGTATTATAAAACCCAGTCCACTGTTAAAATTCCAACCTATCAGACTATTAATGGCCCGTCTACTGTTACAGATCCGTCCAATGCCATAAAACAGTGTTAAATAAACCTGTCCTTTATTGTCTGCCCAAAAATTGAGTATTTGTATTTAGAGTCAATAGGATATATCTACTATATATATATAAATATCTCAATTTCAACGTGTGAAAGAAAGTCATATGAATAAGACATTTTTCATCTAAAATAAAGTGAACTTTACAATTAGCAATAGGAGATCGTCCATAAATAATGTAATGAAAATATCACCATTTGAAAAACCTTCTGGCTCCTGTGTCATCAGCTTAAGTATTGCACAAACAGCTATTTTTAACATGGGATGTCTTGAGTATCCAAGCAGACTCTACCCATGACGTCATTCATGGGAGATCCCTAATGAAGCAATAAACGAAGTACCAGGTAAGATATAGAAAACTCGATATAGTTGGCAGCCTGCTCGAGATTTTAGGTAAAATTAATTAAATGTAAAACTACGACGTCAAAAATTCAACAAGATACAAAAAGTACATTAGCGCGTCACGTCTTTTAAATATGTAAAATAAAAAAGTAGAAAGCTCTTGATAATTCGTTCCTTGTTACTTAGGTAAGTGCAATAAATATTAAGTGTGCTAAAACACTTATTTTTACATTTAATTGCGATAACTTGTAGATAACTGTAATTATAATAGCAGTGGAGTGGAGCAGTGCAGTGGGCGATGAAAGCACACAAACGGATGAAAGCTTTTTCAGTGCTGGATTTAAATTTTTTAAATGTAACATACAATTACAAACATCTAAGGTATCCTCTGGAATTTTTTTATATTTGCAGGTTTATCTTTTTATGCACATTTTTTTGCAAAATCTGAAATTTGTTTTTATTTTTTATGCGAGAATACGTTGCAATTCTTAAGAAACTAAAGCACTTTCAATTGATTTAATACACATTCGTATTTTCTATTAACCACCTGCTGTCTGCCTAATTGTATGGCCACTTCAAAAAATAGGCCGTAAAATCTTAAAATCAGGTCTTAAAAAAAGCATGGTAAAAACCTAAACGGTGACAAATCCTGTTTATCTGTAGAAGAAGGTATAAGTGTATAACAAGTATAACTTTTTAGCACAGACTCTTAGCAAGTTAAATAAAACAGTTATCATAATTTGAATGTGCTTCAAAATGTTATACTGTATTTCTAATTTCGTGAAAAGCATCTAAATTTGTCATGCTAAATTATGGTAAAAGGTAGAAACTATGAGGTTATTATTGACATCATAAAAACGCAGAGGTTACACTCAATTCATTCTGAAAAAAAGAATTTGGTACTGCATTTTAAACGTTTTAAAAGTTATAGATTATTAAAAGTAAATTTGTCAATTGGAGTTATAAATTTTGTATTAGTTGTAAAATAAATGTTTAATTGGTTCTGCCTTTACGCAAATGATTATTGTAGCGCTAACTGTAAAAACATTCCTACTTCACAAAAAATAAAATGTGCATAGTTTGACGACGCCTGAAATATTGGAATGACTGATTTTAATACTTCATATATAATTTATTAAAAGGATTAGGAGTTCAAATGTCACAACAAATGTATGGAAATAACTGTCTGCTAATGCTGCTATCTGCTATGCTAAGTAAATGTATTAAATGTAAACCAAAAATAGTTAATAACAAAAGTTACTTTTGTCGGAATTATGAGCGTATTTGTTTAAGTTCGATAGTAATAATGTTTGTCTTGGAATATTTATTGTTTCCTTTAGTATTGTTTTAATTTCTTAGTGCTAGGCTTCAAAACTTTTCGAACTAGTAACCTATACGAAGATAAATTAAACCATGTCTAGGGAATTTCTTAAACGGCTTTAAACTATATTTAAAGGTGAAACAATTCTTTATGTCAGTATATACAAAGTTTAGCAAATATATTATAACAGCTTTGCTTTCACCGTAAACTAGAACCATGTTCCTGAATCTAAAATAATTTTTTACGAACGATGTAACACAATGGAGCAGTAATTATTATTTGTTTGGGGTTTCCTGTGCATTGTCCTTTGTTTTGTACTTTTGTAGCTAATACAATATTAAATATATTTTCTGCAAAATACAACTCCTGCAACTCTGTAAAGTGAAATCTGATTTTAACATAATTATTTTGAAGCATTCCTAAATTTAGCTTTTTAAATTAAAAACAATCAAGCTTTTGAAAACAAAACGCGTTTAATTTTTGTGCAGATGCTACTTAAAATTGAACTTTGGAAAATTATATATTGAGAATTGAACATACAAGTGATACAAGGTTGTTGAAATATTTTTTGAATTGCAGCTTTTTTATACTATTATCAACATGGCTCTGTTTACGTTATCAAAAACCCGAATAAAAATTCAAAATTAGGAAGAAACCTTATTTTTCATAATTCACTGAATTGTATTGTTTTAACTTTTTTTAAATTATGAAAAGCCCAAATTTTATGACTGTGCGTAGAAAATCGTTACATCGTTGATGAAACTACCGTAGCAATTTAATCGACAAAGGGCAGAACAAATTTTTGATAGTTTGGCTTCCTATGAAACCGTAAAACACATAATTAAGCAATATAAGTGCTTACTAACGATGACAAATGACGGCCATGAAACCCATTCTACGGACACGAAGGAGAGAAAGTTCACTTTTACCATGTCAAGTTTGTGGAAAAGCCTTTGACCGGCAGGGTCTTCTTAAATTGAAATACATATGAAGACTGATACAGGAGAGAAACGACACATTTATGATGTGTGTGGTAAAAAAGCGATTAGCAAAGTTGCAGATTGAATACACATCTCATTAATGATTAATGCACTGTCATCAATTATGCTACGCTCGCAGCATTACTGTCATGTCATATCGGTTACGAACTTGATTTTGTGTACATAAGGAAGTTAAAGTACTTCGTCAAACTTAACTGTCGCACTGTCATATATAAAACAATTAGACTTTTACATGGACAGCGTCAAAGTTGTATTTATTTTTTTTAACAAATAAAAATAAACACTTTAGACTTCAGTCAAGCATTACATTTTATACAACCAATTTATTTGCATTTTTATTGACGTTTACGTTTTTCTCTAGTTGGAATGTATTTGGGTTAAACATAAAAGTCATTGCTATGGATCTTTTAAATTGGTTTTGAAAACAAAAACTTAATAATTCTTTAACGGTTTCTACGTAAGAATTTGAATTGATTCTACTAACAATTGAAACTTAAATTTAGGTACAAACTAGTTATTCCAGATTGTATCAAAAAATAAACATGTGAATTAGTTTGCAATTAAAAAATTTTTAAACAACATTTTTAAATCTATTGTTATACATATATGGATTTCCACTTTTGTAACTGCAATTAGTTTAGGAGGACTTACAAAAAAATGCTATATTTTTAAAATGTGGAAAAATCGTAGATGACACAATATTGTACATAGATTAGTTTAAAAGAAATTTAAAATTTAATGTAGAACTTAAAAATATGGTGGGGCTGGTGACTGTAATAAAATAGAACGTATTGAATAAATAAGTATTATTAATAAGTTTGACACCAGTATTATAAAAAATAAATATATTTTGATAGTGAATCCCCGAGATTAAGGTAGTAAACACTCTTAGGATAAAAATGCCAGAAATAACTAAAGAATCATGTCTTGTATTCTTTAATTATATTTCCAGTTACTAAGCGCATCTTCACGTTTTTACCAGTAAATTTTTTAACTATAATTTTATGTATTTATGTGGCAGGCATACATCCGCCACATAATTTTTCATATAGTTCAGGTCTTCTAAAATTTTAGTTGTGAGTTTTAGAGTTAATTACAAACTAATTTACTATGTAATACCACTATTTAATATTGCAGGGAAGATATATCAGATATTGTGGTAGTCAGAACTAAAGTAATGTTTGTGGATGTTTCATGGTGGAAAGCATTGGTATATTATTTGCTGTTGCAAGCATTTTTCTGTACCCAATGCAAAGCCGTAGAAGTATTTATTGTATTTTTGTTTAAGCATTCAACCTTCAAAAGTGCAAAACATCTCGTCCCCCAATTCTTTGAAAAACAAAATCAGAAAAATTCGAACTGTAAAGATAAAGCATTACGTTGCAAAAATAAGTCGTAACATGAAAGTAATATTTAAGTTATAAAATGTTGCAACAGTTCAACGTCATTTAATATAATGCCAAAACGGTTTCTAAAACCTTGCTAAGGTGATCATTGTTGGCCCTGACTACACGACTGCAAGCAAGAAAAGCTAATTATGTACTACCCAGTAACTCACCTCCTTTTATTACATTTGTTGAGCAAAATAGCACGAGCAAAAGGACTTAAACCTTTTGTAAGCGATTTTGGTGAGTTGCATCAAACCTTTAAAAGCATCCAGTTATTTAAATTGATACACACAATATATTAAAATAGAAATATATATGTAAATACATATGTCAACAGTTAATCCATAAAAATAGCCTTACTAATTATGATAATAATAGTAAACAATTATTTCTCCGCACCGAACAACCATTACACTTAGAAATAGTTTTTGTAAGGGACTTCAATTTATGTTTTTAGTTAAACAATCACGTTAAAATTGTTACGATTTAAAGAAATACTTGGTTATATTATATTTATTTTTAGATATTTTGGTTACTAAAATAGAAAACCAACAGAATCTGTGCTGAAACGGAGTATGCAAAGTAGATTTTAGTATTATTATTGTGTTAAATCTGTTAATAAGCTAAGTGCTCAATTTTAATATTGTCTTGTGAATACAATATAGGAAGGTAACAAAAACAAAAGTTATAAACACTTAAGGAATTCTAACAATTAAAAGATAGATACATATGAAGAGTTTTTCAGCAAAACGGGGTGAGTCCATCAAAGTAAATTTTAGAGGAGCAAAGGATGATGAAAAACTATGATAGTTTAATAATTATTTAATTAATTTTGTCAAAATTATGAACATTTTTGTTTTTTTGTATTAGTCTTAGGTTGCTGTCTTATAGGTACACTTCATAGAAAGACGTATTTTATGAAATACGTATCATTAAAATATTTTCTTTCCACGTACATTCTATTCAGTGGTTTAAATAACGTAAGATATCTATTACACATACATTTGTTTCTTCTTCGCTTCAGGTTTACTGCCTGTAGTAAGAGACCTTTCTTCGTTTTTAATTTTAAAATGAATTGAAAATAAGTGAAAGCTTAACGCCGGCTTAGTAATATTCTAATTTCGAAGCGTTTATATTTTGCATAAGTTCAGTTGTAACATCTGCTACGAACATATTTTAATGAACAGAATTGTACGTCGTTGCAGACAATATAAAACAATAGTTATATTGTATTGTATTGTATTGTATTGTATTGTATACTGCATAATCAATGTGTTTTTTTAATCCACGTCTGCAAGCAAGAAAAGCTGATTATGTACTACTTAATAACTCACCTCCTGTTATTACATTTGTCGAGCAGACTAGGACAAGCAAAAGGTCTAAAGCCTTCTGTAAGCGATTTTGGTGAGTTGCATCAAACCTTTAAAGGCATTGCGTTTATCATCAACGACGCTCATCGGCCATGAGTGAGACCAATAAAAAAGTACTGCATTCGAACATGAATTTCTTTTGACAAATACAAAACCATAGCGCCAAGAAAGATTCAATACGATATATACTCATTTGGAGCTCGAAACTAAATTTCATTAAAAACAAAATAAAGTATCTAATAAAAAACAACTAACTTGAATACTTTGCAAAATTTAGGAACAAGTAATTGAAATATTTTGCACATTCCAAAACGTCTCAAAATTTTCGCCCCAATCTCGTTTACTATTTTTTGACATTCTTTGATCTTTTTATTTTTACTTCTCTGTTTCCGTGTATGCAACTTAATTTGCAAAATCTTAAAATAATATTTATTTTCTATGTGAAATTTTTCACAATTCACAAGAAACAAAAGCAATATCATTGGAGCTAATTCTCCTATAATAATTTTGTTTTTCTACCAAACACCAGCTGCTGCGTAATTATGCTGCTGCGTCTGGCAAAAGCTTAATCGTTTGCAATTGCCAGGTAAACATCACTGTGAAAAATTAAACGGCCACAAAGCCTTTCAATTGGTGTAAAAAGGCCTAATTACAGAATTTTGTAGCACTGTTTCCGAGCAAATTTAACAAAAGAATTATTATTATTTTAATGTTATATAAATACTATGTCTAAGTTAGTTGAAAGCGTCCAACGCATGCTAAACTATGACTATGGGTTGAAACTATGAGGCTAAAATTGGGTTCCAAAAAACATTGAGGTTACTCGATGTATCTTAAGGATAAGAATTGGATATTGCATTTAAAAATTTTCAAAAACTTAAAGTTAATATAAGTGATTATGGTATTTTGAGTATTTATTTTAATATTAATTGCAAAAAACCAATCTTTTGTTGGTTCTGTCTTTACTCAAGGATTATTAGGACTTTAACTGTAAACTACTTCCTACTTAAAAAAATTAAAGTGTACATAATTTGACGACGTCTGATTTTTTAGAATAATCGTTTCTGTTGATACATACTACTGTTAGCTGTGGTTTTTATTTGTAATTACATTTAGTATCTTATTAACATTATTTAAAGGTCATAGTTGCGAAATTCCCTAATACAAAACAGAATATATTTTTCAAATTCAAATTTTATTTGCATTTGCTGAGTGGGAGCAATTTAAATGTATCTTAGCTTTCATAGCAAGTTAATTTCTTAATAATCTAAATAATTTTAATATTATCATTGTAAATAGGAAAAAAAACCTAAATTAAAATGGTACATTTAAAGAATTATTACAACGAAAACATAACATTATAAAAAATCAAATATAATAATAGAATTAGATTAGTTATGCAACACGAGCAAGAAAACCCAAATGTTAAAAACTGACACCATTTTGTTTACTAAGTTTACTTTCGCATCTGCTACTTCAACGTAGCCTCAGTGGAACCAGAATAAAAAAAGGAGGAACATTTTTTGTATGTCTCAACGTCAGTGTTATTTCTACACTTTAATTAATATTATTGAAGACAAGAAGCTTTAATAGGAAAGCAAAACCGCCGTTAATGCTTTAAGCCGTTGTTAGGATGACATAATTAATTAATATTACATATCTTAATTAATATTCTTCGAAATATGAGCATTTTTGTTTCAGTTTAAAATTGTTATATTATAGTGTTAATTACTTCTCAAGGCGCCTTCTACTCGCAAAATGTTTAAAACAATAAATTGATATTTTGCCGTTGGCAAAATTCAACTATCAGCTACAATCTAGTTGTCTAGTTACATACTCGTTTTTTGCAATATATTAATTTATGTACCTAGTAATGTTATGATTTAGTAGTACTAACCCAACATAGCATACAGATTCCTTGCCTAACGAAAACTGAGACTCACATGGCTAAGCAATTTCATAAATGACTTCAAACTAAATGTAAAAGTAAAAAAATTATTTAATGCAGTATATAAAAAGACGAGCAAATATAATATGACAGCTTTGCGTTCATCGTAGACGACAAAATATTCATTTAGATGTGAGTAATTTGTTACATGCAAAATACAAGTTAGCACACTGCAAGGTTATGTTTACGCTTTTGAAAATCTAAACAAAAATCTAAAATTATGACGGCACCTTATTTTAAGGGTTTACTAAATCGTATTTTTTTTACTTAAATTTTCAAAATACGAAAGTTCAAAGCTCAAATTTTTAGATCCGCTTAGAAAATCGTTAGATTAATGATCCAAATACAGTAGAAAATTAATTTACAAGGACCAGAACAAGCATTCTTGATAGTTTGGCACCCAATAAAACCGTAAAACGCAAAATTAAGCAGTATAACTGCTTACAAACGAAAATTATATTAGTGTTTCTAAAATATAAGGAAAATTAACAATTTTATCACAAAATCTTTTAGAAACATAATATTCAGGAAAAAAGATAATAAAGCAACTTTCTGAACATGAACATAAGTACATGCATTAGCATTACCAATAATTATATTAGAAGATGTTGTTTACAGCTTTGGCGCCGGTAGATTTTTGTGTTTAGTATGATCAAATATGTTCCTTAAAGGTATAAACGGCTAAATGTTTTTACGTGGCAATGGTATTAAAAAGTAGCAAATAGCAAAATAGCATATCTGAAATGTTATTAAATAGCAGAGAGAATATTTTGCTTCTTCAGTATTAACGGTATTCTATGTCCTGGTATCAACTTTCGGGGTGCCAAAAGTCCGAGTAACAAATGTCGTTGTAGCAAATATCCTACAGCCCTAAATATTATCGGCAATGTAAATACAATGTTAGATAGCAAATATTTCATAAAAAATAGATTCATAAGGGTAAATTTGTTTTACTTTAGTAGTGTGGTATTACCTAAAATCTGGCTTGGTTAAACCTTGACCACAAATGAAAATATTTGTGTTTGTAATAATTTGCGGGGATAATTAACTTTCCAAGAAATTATTTTAAACACCAGTGAATTTTATATCATATAACGTATTTCCACAACATAATGTCAAGAATCCGTTTTTTAACTTCCTGCGACTTCCACTGGCAAGGCCTCGGTATTTCTTTCTTGTACAAACAACAACAAAAACTGACCACACCCGCAACCCAATTGGCAGTTATTTTACAGAAGAATATAGTTCATCAGTTTTAATCTAATCTAAATTTTTAAAACCAAATCATTTCTTGGTGGGTAATAGTTTTAAAATAGTATAATCTCAAATATTTGTAAAAACGAGATGAAAATTGTAAAAGATACCAGATGGTCAACTATTTAAAGTTATCACACTTTGATATGTTTAACGTTTGAAGCCATGGTATTGACTAAGTTTTTCAAAATACTTTTAATTTAATACCGTATCAGTTATTACTAATGACTAATTTTTAGATCAGATAAACTTATATAACGAGAGTTTTTATTAACTGTTTTAAATTGTCGAGGAGCCATGTCAAGATGTTTTCATGGTCATTGTAAATACAAAAACCCAGTAAATTTATCTTGATGCCACTCTAAACCAATAAATGTATTTCAAATTTCAACCATTCAATTAAACTACATAAGCTTCAGCTGGCAAGAGAAGGGACAACTGTAAGCAATAATTAATAAATTGTAGGAAACTTTGTGTCTAATGAATATCATGGATTTATGATTGTTATTTATCCACTAATTGTGTTTCGTGCACACATTGCAAAATTTTTTTTAGACAGTTAAGGCAATATTTATATACGGCAAGCTCAAATCCTGTCGACTCCCGTAAACAGTTGTCAACACTACCTATGTAAGTGCGTATGTAAAATTATGCCGGAAATCACTTGCTTTTTTTTTTCGAAGCAACAAAACACATGCAATAGTGTATTTAATGCAGATGCATACTTTGTTTAATTCAATGGTTCACTTCTAGTCACATCCGGCACGTTTAGAAGTCACTGTTAAATGCGTAGCAACAACGGTCCCTTATTTAAATTTAAAATCAATCACTGGTTTGACGTAAGACATAATTTTTCTTATTCGAATTAAAGATTATTTAAATGAGATGGCTGCAACAGTTGTGTTGTATTAACTAGAAATAGCATGAAATTTAAGAAACTGTTAAATTGTACAGAATTTTAAATTATTTAATGCAAACCTTTTATTTGCTTGACCTGTGTCAATTTGTGCAAAGTTATTTAAATGCAGCATTTGTCATTTAAAATATTATGTATTAATAAAACAATAAAAGCCAAAATAGTGATTAATCTATAGCAAATCCTAAATAGTTAATTTAATTGCGACAGTTACCTTAGAAATATTGCAAAATTGTGACGGTAACCGTACAATTAATTACATTTTTATATTAATTCTACGACAACCGTCACAATTTTGTTGTTTTACAACTATACAACGCCAACTACAACTCATCAGATTTCCCCCTTATACAGCGGCGGATACAGGATTTTTTCCTAGGGGGGGGGCTAACAATGTTAAGCCGCCATATTGAAAATGGCCGCCGCTATCTCTACAATGTTAAAAAAATTCCTTC
>JAQFZE010002120.1:0-15396 GCA_034695245.1 Dicyrtomina saundersi | reverse complement strand
CAGTGTTTGATTGATTGATTGATTATCTTTATTGTGCCTAAGGGCATATCACCCATCACACAAAGTTAACAAAAGTTATTTTGAGATTATATGTTTGATTATTTTTGATACAATAGAATTATTAAAATTGAAATACTAATAAATTGGTAATATTGGAGGCTATATAGTTGTATATTAATTGTTAATTTAATGGTAGACATTTATTGGAATAGCCAAATAATTAATATAAGTATAATAACATTAATATAGTATTTTAGATTGTAGTAGTTATATATTTTTATTTTATCTGCGGGTAAGATCCAGATCCATTTGTTTGATTATCGTTGACGTTAATTTTCCATGGTAATTTGCTTGATGTTTTAGAAGTTTTGAGTCCCAGAAACCGTAGTATTAAACTGGACTAGAGTATTTTAATCTTATTTGAGCTGCGGATTAGATACAGTTCCAGTTGTTCGATTTTCGTTGTATTTATGTCTTAATGGTAAATTGTTTAATGTTTTTTGAGAGTTTTGAGATCTCAAAACCGTAATATTAAACTGGATTTAGTAGTAAACTGGTTTTGAGCTTTTCCGAGTCTTTAAGTTCCATTTTAAGCGTTACAGCATCTACTCCATATGAGCTTAATCTTGACCATTTTCCCATTCTTTCTTAGCTTCTTGATTTTGATTAACCTTTTCTTCTTAGTTTTTGTTTTAGTTTTATTAGGCCGGTGAATACGGATGGGCATCGGTTTCTTGTCTTCATTTCTTAGCGTTTTTACTGCAAGTATTCTTATGTCCTTAATTGCCATGGTATTTTTAGTTGATTGAGTTGGTGTAACCACGGGACCGTTAAGTTGGTTTTTCATTATATTTTTAAGTCGCTTCGACTGATTGACCTTTGTCGTGTCGTTTGCCATTGTAGATTTGAATTGTTTAATTTTTCTTCGAGTGTTAAACTTTTTTCCAACTGATTTTATTTCTTGACTGTTATTTTGGAGTTCTTGTTTTTGATCAGTGTGGGTTATGTTCACAGACGCGGCGTTTATTATCAGAAGTTGCTTTATTTTAAAGAGTTCTTGTTTGAATTCATAAAATTCTTGTTTGACTTCGTAAATTTCTTGTTTGACTTTGTAGAGTTCTTGTTTGAATTCTTGATATTCTTGTTTGAAATCTTTGTATTCTTGTTTCAATTCCATGATTTTAAAGTTGGTTTTAGAAGTTATAAAGTGGTTTAATGTGGTTTAATTAATAAAACCTACAACTTGTCTGCTTTTTGTTCCACTGTTAGAGATATTTATATCGAGGCAAAAGGAGCTGATTGCATGTGCTTTTAGTGGAGTGGAGTGGAGTAGAGGGGCGATTGTGTATCCCAGGTTTTGTTAAGAGTTCTTGTTTTAGCACGAGGCGGAAACTAAAAAATATCCCGTTCGTTTTTTGATCAAATTTCACAAACTTGTTGCTGACTCTACAAACTTCGATCAGATGCTTATAGATTATAATGTTTAGAGTATATTATTGTTTGTTTTGGAGTTGTAACTATTTTCGTTTCCATGTAATTTAAGTTTACATTTTTAAAGTGTTTTAGCTTTGGAAAGTACTTGTTGTCACTTTGAACGCTCGCGCCCCTCATGACGTCCTTCAGTGGTATAGATATTTAGGGATCGTCCATAATGACGTCCTTTAAATTTCATAGTTTTTAGAACCCCCAGTTCAAATTTTAAATGTTTTTCCATCCTATTTTGACTACATGTTACGGACTTACCCATATGTGTTATATATATTCAGGGATCGTCCATAATAACTTTTGTTCAAATGCCATAGTTTCTAGTATCGTAGTCATAACTTTAAACTTGTTTCCATCCTATTTTAACTACATGTCACGGGTTTACCTTTGTGTTATATATATGCAGGGATTGTCCATAATGACGTCATTCAAATATCATAGTTTTTGGGACCCCCATTTTTAACTTCAAAATATGTTCCAACTTTTATTTAACTGCTTGCCACGTACATTCGTATATAGCTTATTAATTGTAGGAGAGGCTCCATAAATGACGTCATTTGTAAATCATGCAATTCTCAAAAATATTTAAGCGTGTTTTAACTACATGCCACGTACTACTATATGGCTTATTGATGGTAAGAAAGCCTCCACAAATGACGTCATTTGTGAATTGTGCAATTTATAAAAAAAATTTAGCTACATTTAACTACATGCTACGCACATTCGTATATGTCTTATTGATTGTAGGGGAGGCTTCCATTAATCCTATATCATCTTTAAGCGTAACATAAAATGTCTTGCGCCTTTGTTGAAGCTCAGCATCTTCTTCGAGCCCGCCCACGGTCGACAAATCCGGCCGAAGCGAAGCGCCGGATTTTTAATGTTTATTGCTTCGTAGCTTTTCCGCAATTTTCATTCAAGAAACCTCAGAATTAAACACATGAAAAAGTAAATGGCAAAAAAAAGTGAAATTACTTTTTATTGCATACTACACAAACGCAAAATAATATTGTACATACGTTTAATTTAAAATTTTGTGGGGCAAATAAAAAGTATATCCTTCATTATAAAAATAAACCGAATCAATCTTATAGCTACCATGATTTCTGGTATGCTAAGTCAGACAAGCCAGAAATGTCGTTGTGGGGGGGGGGGATCCAGGTTGGGGTCGGGTCATACAGTTAGGGGGGTCATAAATATACTGTAAATAACGATTTCTCATGTCTACAAGCGTTATTAACAGGCCACTGATTTTAACTGATTGCCTTCGAGCAACATTCACATTCGAGTTTGTTTAAGTGGTAATGGATGGTGTGAGGAAGAGGGATTGCGATGTGGATGAGCGGCTAAAGTGAGTTGGAGTGTGCGATTGCTAATTAGGTGATGTAATGTCTGAGACGTTGGCGCTTTGTGCTTATGAAGTGAATTGACTTGGCTTTACTCGTATTTTGGCATAGCTGTAATTCTACAACAATACATTCTACTAAACTAAACCTATCACTGCAACTAGCTACTGTTCATTCTCTGCGTCCCAATGAAGGAAAGATTGTTGAACTATTACGCTTAAAGGGGCCCGGCAAGCTCCAGAGTATTTGAGTCTAAAAAATCTGGCTAGAGAATTTTTACTTCATCAACTATGAGTCTAAACTTATTTTAACAACGCTTAAAGATTAAAATTCATGGAGCAGCCGTATTTTATCGAAACAGGAAACGTCATTTATTCCTCATGTTAAATTGAAGGTCATTCGTAAAGTTAAATTTCTTAGTATTTCCTCTCAGAGCACGCAAATTACGCATTGAAAGACAGGCAGACCTACAGACAGATATACCGACATTCTGAAAGACACAAGGAAAGAAAACGACAAAAGGACAGAGTGAAAGACAAAGTTATAATTTTGATGACATGATTTGTGGACTCCCTGAAGTAAAAATGATAGCACAGGATAGGATATTTAATAAATAAGTGAAAACTTTGTTGTCATTTTGCATGGACCTCCCACGAGATAAGTAATGGCATGGGAGTGAGAATATATTAAATAAAGGATTATATTGTAGCCATCATTAATAGACCCGCCACCCCCCAAGTTGAAGTGAAAGCAGAGGAGTAGATATATATATAGTATATATATACTCAATGAGTGCTAATTTAGTTTACATCATTTAGAGACCACTTGGAGTTAAAGTAGTAGCATAAGAGTGGGGTTGTAATAAGTGTAGGTAACAATTTTGTCTTCTTTTATTGACCACCCCCAAATTAGAGTAATACCATCGGATTTGATTTGGTATATAAATAATACTTAAAAACTTTGTGGACCACCTTGGGGTTGCAATAAATGATGTCTTGGATAGTGGTGATGGCACCAAATAAGCACTGATTACACTGTAATAACAGTAGCCGGTTACGTAGTTTTATGGTTTTTACATCGAATTGAAGAAAAATTGTAATAATTTGTGAAACATCTATAGACCTTTCATGAGAACGTACAAAGCTAAGGCCCTATGCTAGCATGATAAATTTCGTTGTAAACCTGTGTGTAAAATCGTAGGACACAAAGAATGACAGGAGAAGGTTACAGACAGGACATCAATGGCGCCATCAAAATTCACCTAAATTTGGAACATTTTTTGCCGCCTTATTACATTCTTAAGGATTGCGTAAATAGCTATCTATTAGGTAGAGTGTCTTGTTTTTTAAAGTGACCCACACTTGGCTTTTGTACTGCCATTTTTTTACCCATAATTGACATTACAGTAAAGTCCTTTACCTCCTTTAAAATAGAAATCCGGCGCATCGCGCCTGATTTGTCGACTGGGGACCCGAAGTTGATGATCAGCGTACAGCGCAATTTGACTTAAAATGTGAATAAAATAGTGGAACCCTATTGTTCGACAATATGGTCAACGCTCAAATAATTATATAAACAAATAAACGCGCCAAACTTACCTTGTATCCCAACCACTTTATCATGATTTATCATTTTATTAATTGTGTGGTAGCGCGCACACTTTTATCATATTAGCGTGACGGACGGCAGTTGGTAAAAGGTTTGCAGGTGCAAGTGGTCTGGGTATGACTGGCGAGGGTACAATTATGCTTTGAAACCATTGGTTATGAAAAAGAGGTGCAGGTACGAACGCTTTTTGTACGACAATGCTTGTTACACCTGTCTAGATAAAAGTGGTATAGATTCGTGAGTAGATAGAAGTAGTGAGGAATGACTCATCTGGGGAGGGTTTGGGGGAGAGGGGTGAGGGGTAGTACCCGGTTGGGACAAGAGAGATGTGGGGAAGTATGTTGGCTCAAGTATGGGAAGAGATGGGGAGCGTATGAAGCTGATGGGACTGTGGAAATGATAGGGAAGCGATATAAAACTTTTCGACAGTTTTATATCGCTTCGTATGCCGTGTGAAAACTTTAGCTATGCTGAAACTTTGCATTGGTTGATGCCTTACAAAATCACATCAGTTTCTTGCGTTTGTTAGTAATAGTGTGAAGCTCAAGTGGTGGCGCAGGCTGCATATAATGGAAGGTTGTTATGTGCAATAACATATAATAACCTCCTCAGTTTTTCCGATAATACGCTCCGTCTTGCTGTAGTAAAGGCTTTGTCTTCGCGCTTTGCAACATGTATGCTATTCAGCTGCAGGCTGGAACCAGTAGCCTAATTAAAGTCGCCATTGGTACTAAAACACGCTTTTATTTACGAGAAGTTATTATTTTTTCCGAATTTTCAATACAATCACAATTTTACAATGTTAACTAACAATTTAATTAAAATGCATTACCACTATTCTAAATACTAGTTTATTGTTATAGTTTATTTATATAATCAAGTTTATTTGTTCCATGTATCCAGCTTTCATATATTTGTAATCTGATACTGGCATAAGATTCTTCATGCTGTGTGCATATAAACTGTGGATGTCAAGTGAGAGTAATTGGTTGCGTGCTTTAGTTAGATCCAATCCTTCTGGACATCGTTTGTGATTTGCAACAACATGTTTATGTGTAAAAATACAATGACAGCCATAAATATTGTTAGTGGCAGTGTTCAATTCTCGTTTACCTGTGATGTAATGAATATGAGCATCGATAAATTTCAAGAAGCAATACCATGAGAAACTTAGCAATTTCATTGTGTCTTCTTTGTAATTCTTGAGTCCAAGTTTTCTAAAGTTTTGTCATACTTCAGCAAGCAGAATTGTAACCAGCATACACGTAAATCAAACTTGCGTAACGTTGCAATGTGAAATTGAGTACACACATCTTGTGCAAGCTTCTTGTCATCATTTGTAATTACCTTTTCGTTAATTATCAATTTTTAAAACTTTTCTCTTGTAACCAGGGCATGTGACAATGCAGAAGCATCTGTAAGTGATTTCAAGGGGAAGTTAAGTGGTTTTTGCAAGCCCTTTAAATCTTTATCTGTTTGCTTTCATGGGGTATGTATCTTTGTATCTTAATATGGTGTTGATATTACGTATTTGGTACAGTGCAAAACCAGTTTTAAATCGTTTGTGTTGTTAGCATATAAAAATTCAGCTACTTTAAATAAATTAGCGTCTAAGAACACACTTGCGTCTATGAATCGAACTTTAACTTTCAAATGTCGGGGTTTTTCATTATATTCAGTTTTAGTGCTTTTAGTTGTAGGGTATTCAAGATGTTAGTTTAGAAGCTAAGTATCTTTTCATGTAATTGTAATAGATATAAATGCAGTAGATGATTTTGCAATAACTTGAATATCTATAGCTTTAAAGTAATTAGTTCCCATTGCACTGACTAATAAATGGTAGTCAAGCGAACCTCCGCATTGTAAGATGATTGAAATCTTATGTTTGTGTTTAATTTTCAAATTAAAACTGCTGCATGCTGCAAACTCAAAGTTCCCATGGTGGTGGTTGTGATAAAACAACTTGGTAAGGTTCTTTGTATTGTTAAGTTCACGGTTGCATATATGAATGTGTGGCTTCATCAAACGTTTTTTTACTTCTTAAGACTGTTAAACAAAGTTGTTTGTATTTTTAATATAAGACAATAACACTTTAGCCAGTAAAATATACGTTCAACGAATCTTTTCATGATGTCTGGCCTGTAGTTATATTCAAACAAAACAATTTCATCACGGTCTTGCATTTGACCTAATATTACAAACAAATAGGCTGCTGGCAAAATCTCGTTTACAAATTTTGTATTAAGGTAGACTTTGAATCGTTTAAAGGATTTCTGAATTATAAAAACTTGTAAGCAATTATAAAGGGGTAGGGCAATGTTTGCCATAATTTTAAAAACTTGACTTTATCGTTTTTTTCAGGAAATACAATGTTTTTTGAATCCAGTGATTGACACGTTATACTGTGTTTAGCAAGATTAGATTCTGTGTTAAAGTTTCAAAAGCACGATTGGCAGTAATGAACTTTGTTAATACAATTTTTATAAAACTAAAAATTTATAATCTATGTTACAAAGTTTATCTGTAATATTTTCATGTCTTTCCCGTCTCATTTTGGTGCTTGCTTCTTTAACTTCATTTTTAATTGGGCGCAAAATTTGCCCTAATTGCTGCTTAACTAATTCTGCAGCTTTTTAGCATCTTGTAATGCATTATTATGGGCTATCAAAATTTTAGTTTTAAAAAACGGAAAGGCCGGGCAAGTCTTTTCAAACCGAACAAGACTTATTAAGCTACACCCATTAATTGACTGTTAAGATCTGCCGGCAAGACCTGTCTTACATTACTGCTAACTCAGCCTTTATTTATTTATTTATTCCTACCTATCTACATGATTAAATTGATTTTTCACGATATCGAAATATTTGACCCATTTTAAAGGCATATATTCCATTTCAAAGGTAAGGACGAGTAAGATCCGAATAACAGACTGCTAGATTTTACTCACAAACTTACTTTGTTTCTAAAAATCCGCCTAAAAATTTAACATCAAGTCTGCGTTGAACGCAGTTATATAAGCATAGTTGTCAATTTGCATTTTAATTCTGCATTAAACTCGTAAAACTAAACGAATTTATGTAACTTTGTTGTAATTGTTCATGTCAATACAAACAAACGCATTTGAACAAACTAATTAAAGAACTATTTTTAAAATGCCTTTTTAAACTGTGTCTTTTTTGCGAATATGCATATTTACAATATTTATTAAGTGTTTGCTGCATCAGAGCGCTGTAATAATATTAGCAACCTACATCCATGCTCCTTAAACAATAACAATAATATAAACTAATAATGATTTGTTTTCAGCTGTTTTGAATGGTAAAAGGTAGTCAATAGCACGACAAAATAACAACGAGATGCGCGGCATTACATATTTATATTCCTTTTAAATTTTTGGTACAATAGGCCTACATATTACTTACGTAAGCAACAGTATTTATGTGACTTCAAGGGCTGTAGTAAGAAGTTAAATTGCGTGGTTAGCGTTTTTAAATATATCACAATAATGTAAGTTTATTGACTGACCGGTGATTTAGCAGAAACATTTATCTTTCGATTACTCACAGATATTTTTTGCAAAGATCGTTTATTTATTATTGTTAAATATATTATTGTTAATAAAACATGTAAACACGTAAACTTTATTAAAGACAATGAGCAAAAACTGAAATTCTTTTTAACAAGACTTGTCTTCAACGTGTATTTAATTCGCTTGCTTGACATTTACGATTACTAAGTAGGCGTTAACGTGGAAAAAGTAGCTTTATCGGCTAATAGTGCATATGTGTCTGCCTGTTTGACTGTCTGTACATATAATGCACGCTACAAGTCACATTTGTTAACTATAAAATTCAAATAACTTTTAATTATGTACATATTTAAAATTAACGTGCTAAGTAGTTTTCTGTTATAATCGCTTATATAGTTTTTTGCAATTTGCAGTTAAAAAACTCCAAAATAAACCTATAAGAACACTTAAACTACAAACTTTGATTATTTGCCGTTTCAAATTTTAATTTTAGCAAATAAAATCTAAAACTTCTACATGTATACAAGACAAGTACAAAAAATTACAAATGTTTATTATTTTTTTATTTAAATTGTACTAGTACCGCATCCACGTTTAGTAGTTGAATTCTATACCATTTGAGTAAAGTGTCCAGGTTTTTGGGTTTTTTAAATTCATGGGTTTTTGTAGTTTTACTTGTTATTTTTAATGTACAACAATTTTAAAGCTTCTGTAGTGGCAAATTCTAGTTTTTTATTCAGCGTAGTAAGGTAAATATTTTCACCACAATTGTTGATTTTCATGCAATTATGATCTAATATATTCCTATGAGCATAGTCTTGAGCGCAAGCCACTGCGTTTTGATAAAGCTTAAAAAATAATATATTTAATCTATTAGGGATGCTTCAACGGTCATAAAGAATAATTATATTAAAGCAACCATAGTGCTTAATTTATTGTTGACGATAACGGGTTGGGACTTGCGCAGCCTCTGAACCTAATTTTGCTCAGCTAATGCTTTATCTTGATAGTCTGCAGTGCAATATAACAAAAACGCAAGCCATCCAAACAATTTATTAATTTTGGGTCTGATATTAAAAAAGGTAAAATAAACCTTTAGAAAGAATATCATATAAATATTTGTTCTTATGAATGTTTACATGATTTTATGCAATAAATGTATTTGAACGTAGACCAAAAGTAACAATAGCTGCACAATTGAGCAGTGCTTATCTCAATAAAACTTCCATTTAAAACAAATTACAAGTTTGCAATATGTAGTATGACGTAATTTTATTAATTATTTCTGAGTGTTTTCGGCAGTGCAGACTCATTTGGTAATACTTTTGGTACACAGCTATCTAAATTTACTACGTATGCTGTAGTTTTTGAGAAATAATAACTGTTGAATAATTGTTGCGAACAGGTCAATTTATGCTACGGAGGCCATTGGTGTCGAGTTGTACACTATTTGGCCTCACCTTTGTTGGTATTATTGTTTATGATTTTTAAAATACACAATAATTTTGGAAAGAGTTTACTAATAGTGTTAAAAAATGAAAGTTGTTCATTTATTTGCTTTAAAGGTACATATTATGCAGTATGTATACAATACGCATAGAAGTGAGATTTAGAAACAAGAAATTGCCTTGCCTAGTAAACAATTGTCTCAGTATTAGATAATTAATATCGCTATAACAAGTTTTTTTTAATGAGTCTACATGTTAGGCTTTGAATGCAGCAGCTTGTAAGTTATTTAAACAGATCACGTTGAGTGTATGCAATATACAAAAAGTAGTACTAATAATTCATTTTGCATGTCAAATCTGTAAACACATTCAAGTCAATCAAGACAATGAGCATCGAAAAGAGATTTTTAATTCGCACACCAAGGAGTTCACTTTTTTAAACACTACGATAAAAGGTTAAGCGTGGGCATGCAAACACGAGCATTATACGTATTGTTTTGACAAATGTTTTTCATGGTCATGGTGGTTTGAAGATACAGCTCAAATAGTATGACTTTAATACACCATCAATCAGTTTGTTAAACAAATACCTAATTGCAGCCGCAACAAGGTACATGCTTACTTAGCGGGTAGTCTTAACAAAATTGCAATGATCATACTTGTCTATACGGCAGATCACAAAACTGGATTTTTGTATTGCTGGTGCGCATCCAACTGTTATAGTATTCTACTAATTTCTACTAAAAGTGTGTTGCTTCCTGACGATATAGTATTGTAGGTTTCGTTAATAAGTTATGTAGTGAAATGTGTTTATATTTCTATTACACACACTTTGATGTTTTTTGTTTAGTAATCACATTGCTTAGCTTTTGCTGTGGCAGCACCACGAGTAGGTTGATAAAACAATGCAATTCCCATTAGGCAAGCAAAACTGATTACAATGTGTTGGCACAACTTGATTTTTTCACGCATATATGCAAAAATACAGATGTTTTGCACGCATATAAGGAACTGCATTGTTATATCCCCTTAGTTGTGTAGCTGCTGCAGCATGTGTTTATTAGACTAACAAAACATAGTTGAAAGTGTGATATTAAAATAAATATATTTTACTACATACGAGTAAAAGCTAAAATACTGTATCGTAAGCAAGCAGCAAACTATTAGTAGAAGTTTAATACTATAACAGTTAAATACGCACCAGCAATACAAACATCCAGTTTTGTAATGTGCTGTATAAAAAGTGCAAGTATTCTGAATTTCGTTCAGATTACAGGCTAATTTAGCATGTACCGTGTTTCGACTACAAAGAAGTAGTTGCGGCATATAAAATAATCGATGTAGTACTAAAATCATGCTATTTGAGCTGTACCTTTAGGCTATCATAGTTATGAAATATGTTAAGCAACATAATACGTATAACGCTCATGCTTGCATGCCTACGCTTCAGCTTTAATCTTTGTGTTACAACATAGTTACTATGCACTGTTTTTAGATGCTAAGCACATACTGACGTCCTTCAGTGTTATGGGTGTTCAGGGATCGTCCATAATGACGTCCTAAAAATTTAATAGTTTTTAGAACCCCCATTCCCAATTTTAAATGTTTTTCCATCGTATTTTGACTACATGTCACAGACTTTACCTGGCTTGGCAGTTCAGTGGTCTGACTACTGGATTGCGGAGTCAGGGGAGTCTGCCCCACAAATGGATTGTGAACGAGTTGAGACGGGGCTTGGATGCAGTGAGAAGAATTCAGTTTGGGGTAGGGAGATGGTATAAGTGGAGTGGTATGTATGGTAATGCGTGGCCTTGTGCAAGAGACGGAGATATATATGCCTTAATACAGATATATTCTGTAGCCATGCCACGTACAATTTTTATAAACCTATCCTCTCGTATAGTCGTTTCTCTGGTTCACTCTTTCTAACATTGCAGGGGCAGGCCGGGAAGCTGGTTGGTTGAATTCGTGCTAGAGGAGGGAATTGACACCCCTCAGCTATTACGATGTAACCTTCCAGCGGTCTGCGGCTACGCCGGAAACAAATTGGCATGCGGTGACGCAGGGTAATCTATCGGTCCTAATAGGTCTGCAGTAAGTGCGCAACTATCAATATAAATAAACATTAGCGATGCGAAGCCCAATGCGGTACAATATAATACTATATCGCGGGATCTTCAAATTATACAGTAAAATTGTATAAAGAGTGGGTTAATAACTTCTAAATTTCAAACTCGATACTCAATACAAACATATATATACATGTCACGGACTTACCTATATGTGTTATAGATATTTAGGGATCGTCCATAATGACGTCGTTCAAATACCATAGTTTCGAGTATCCCCAGTCTCAACTTTAAACTTGTTTTCATCCTATATTAACTACATGTCACGGAATTAACTATATGTGCTATAGATGTTTAGGGATTGTCCATAATGACGTCATTCAAATATCATAGTTTTTAGAACCCCCATTGTTAACTTCAAAATATTTTCCAACTTATTTTAAACTGCTTGCCACGTACATTCGTATATAACTTATTGATTGCAGTGGAGGATTCATAAATGAAGTCATTTGTAAATCATGCAATTCTCAAAAATATTCTAGCGTTTTTTAACTACATGCTACGTACTACTATATGGCTTATTGATGGTAAGGAAGCCTCCATAAATGACGTCATTTGTGAATGGTGAAATTTATAGAAAATTTCAGCTATATTCACCTACATGCTACGCACCATCGTATGTCTTATTGATTGTAGGGGAGCTTCCATAAATCTTATATCACCTTTAGGCGTAACATAAATTGTCTTGCGCCTTTGTTGAAGCTCAGCATCTTCTTCGGGCACGCCCGCGATCGACATCCATGTATATACGCTATTTTAATTACGTTGCTTTGTTTTATAGTTTGGACGTAAAACAGTAGGGATGCTAGTTTTGTGCAATTATATATAGCAAAGCAAAAACTACTTGCAAAATCAATCCTTGAGAAAACTCTTTTGCTAACTGTAGCACAATAATTTGACATCTAAATAACTCTTTGTATTCGTTTTTTTTATTCTAATAATTGCTGTTTATATCCTAATTCGTAATGTTTTGTGGTTATGAAATATTCAAAATATTTAGCAGTGTAATAATTAAATAAATGAAAAAAGGTACAATCTGCATTGCAAAACTCACATGATATTTGTCGATGATGCAGCTTCTGCTCACCAAACGAATTTAGTTGATCAAACTAAAAAAGAGATTGTTACAATTTTAGATATCAGTCAGCACTTGAGGGACGTGTATCTCTTGATCAGCAGCTCGTCCTCTAATTTAAAGAAATGACTTATTTTTTAGATGGCTCTAAAAATTTTCGAAGTACTTGCTCGGTGTTTATGTTGATATCAAGCATTACGATAGAACCAACAGCAGCAACAGCAGAAACGAAAAGGAATCAGCAATGCCGATTATGAAAACAAAATCATATAAGGTTTGTTTAAACAGTGTCAAAATTAAAATGATCGGAGTTCACATCCCGCCACTGGTTCTAATTTAAATATAACTTGTTCGTTAGAGGGGTCCTGCACATTCTTTACTATTCCGGAGCCCAATATTTCAATTTCTCAAAACACTGCGATGTAAATATGTGACACCCTACGGAGCGGGGGTCAAGCTACCAAATAGGACATATGTGGGAATGTCTCTAGAGGTCATGTATCGACGCTACGATCTGGCAGTGGCTATGCGGATGACCCCCCAGGCTCTACATGACATGGACATTACTAATTACATGGCGGAGCACCCGGTCGTTTTCATGACGGCTGTGCTACAGGGGATGGTCCCCAATAGTGCCATCCTCCATCCATGCAGTCTAATCGTCTGGTTCTGGACGTTATTATATTATACATTGTATATATATTATTATATATTATATAAGAGACCCGCGTTGTATTAGAGCATTTACGGTATATATCGCCTCTGAAGGACCAAAATGACCGATTTCTAATTAATGTTAGAATAAAAATGAGCTATATTAACAAAATACGCAGTAAATAAGATACATTCTTACAATGAGC
This sequence comes from Dicyrtomina saundersi, assembly GCA_034695245.1. Lineage (NCBI taxonomy): Eukaryota > Metazoa > Arthropoda > Collembola > Symphypleona > Dicyrtomidae > Dicyrtomina > Dicyrtomina saundersi. The sequence goes on along the minus strand of JAQFZE010002120.1, from coordinate 1,916 downwards.
ATCACGAGTTTCTAAGATTCGTAAATTGTTCTATTTAAATGTTTTTAAAAAGGTAACAATAATGTCCCATTTACATATTTTTGAAAATGTCAAAATGTTTTATTTAAATGTCTTTAACAAATTGTAAAATGCCCTTTTTACATTGTTTTTCAAAAGTGCAAAATATTTTATTGAATTGTTTTTTTGAAAAATGCACAAGGTTTCTATTTACATACTTTAGGGAACATTTTGCTTTATTTTTTTCTGTAGATAGCTAAAGTGCATTTTGTTTGAAACTAAAAATGGATATGGGTCATTTTGGTTCATTACTGACAATATTTTGTCCTGTTTTTTCTTCAACTATAATAAAAAGTAACCCAATTCCTTGAATATTAAATTTAGAATATATTTTATGTTGTTTCCGTACACTTACGTATTTTAGCTTCCACTTAAAATGCCAATTTTTATAGTCTTTAGATATTCACTATAGAATTAGCAGCAGCTCCTATACAGCTTTGAAAATAGTACAAAAACTAATGAGCTCCGTTGGATGTCATCTTCGCAGTCTTTAACTTGAGTAGCATCAGTCAACACTCAAGAATTACTTTCATCTGTCCCTGTTTGAACATTGTTATTCCAAGCTTGAGAAGTGTATTCAGAAACTGAAAGTGAAAGTGTAAGCTTATTTAATTTATTTAATTTTTATATTTTAATTCAATATCCAATTAAACATTTTGTGTAGGTTATTTAAATTGTTTCATTTTAACGCTTTTAACAGTGAGAGCGGCCAAATAAACAAAGCAGCTGTAATGAAAGCAACGCAGACATCTCGACGCATCCAGGTTCTGCTGAATTTATTTAATTATTCCAATGCAGCAGTCAGCAGTAATCTTTGCCATCAAGTTTTCAGCTTTTGTAATTTGTATTTTTGGACTATTCTTTGCTTTAAAGTATTTTGCGGTGAATCCCCTCGTAGCGGTGTTTAACTGTATCGACGCACTTGACACGGGCGTGGGATACTTGAGCATGTACCAGAAAGCATTCGCAATTCCTGAGATGATGGAGGATCTTAAGCGCTGGATTATTATTGCGATGAAGAGCGTCGAGGTGATGAATATCCAGGAAAAGGTTTTAGTGATTTTGCCACAAGGGAAAAGGGGTTCACTCTCACATAAGAGAAACGTTCCAGGTCCACTGCCTCAATTAGAAAACGATCGTGTTCCACAACCTCATTTGGAAAAGGTTCAAGTTCCTTTGCCCCAAGTTAAAGGCGTTGTAGGTCTAGGATCATATTGGGGGAAGGTTCCAGTTCCACTTCCCCCCGGGGGACGGGAAAAGCCTGCTAATATTACCGCTGAATATGAATGGAGTGCACTGATCCCGAGGGTAGTGTGCTCCGTTAGGGATTGCAGTGGAAGGATTCTACGTGATGGATAAAATCTCTACTACATTGCTTTTTATTGATTATGTGGTTTCCCAAGTAGTGGATTTGATGTTATCCTTTAACTAGGTTTTAATTAAGTGAAATATATATTAATCATTAACATATGAGTAATTCTGCATACTCTGCACAAGTTTGATGTAACATAATTATATAATCAGCCCCGAGCTCATTTACATTTCTTAGTCGTGACGTTACTATAGGCCTAAGGAGATTCAATTTATTAAAAATCCGGCGCGAAGCGCCGGATTTGTCGACTAGGGGCCTAAAGTAGATGCTAAGCTTGCAGCAAATAATTGTGTTGAAAAAAGAGAACCCTATTGTGGCAACGCTTAAACTACGACAGCGCCTAACCCCACTTTAACATCTACTTGAATTTCTAATTTAATAAAGTTGCAAAAAATAACGGGGGGATTATAAAAATGATTACTCTTGGATAACGTCATTTATGAACGATCCGTGTATGTATTCTTGTAACATCCTGCGTTCAAAGTAT
>JAQFZE010002119.1:0-15396 GCA_034695245.1 Dicyrtomina saundersi | reverse complement strand
ACAACAAATATTGTAAAAATTTTATTATGATTTGTGTGTGGGCCTAGGCCCGTTTATGCAATAAATCAATACATACACATACATACATACATATTCGACTTTTTTTCTCACAAGTAGTGAAACGGGATTTCTAAGTAAAGATATTCGTTTGCACGTGGGTCACTTGCGTTAAGTTAAATTCATCCTGTTAGTTGAGTGTGTTGAAGTGAAGCTTTTTTATCTGCCTGTGGTTTTGCCTGGTCTTGAAAATAAACTAACTGGTGTAAAGGATATTAAATTTGAAGCAGTTTTACAGTATGAATTTTGTCGTGAATTGTGTTTGCCACAGCTTCCATGCAGCTTAAGGAGCAGATAAGTAGCGTGGAGACAGAAACGAATTGATTTCATCGTTTACGGTAGTGCTATTGTTGTCGTCATTAAATTTGATGTTTGCACAGTCATACTCTTTATATATATACTTAAATACATATTTATCAGACCTTATTGAACTGCATAATTCAACGTTAACATGACACTGGTACTTTTTAGACAAGTACGGGATTTACGGAATGACCCTCTTGTTAATTTTGTTCTTTTGATGAAGTATCAATGTTTAAAGTCTTTGCCTCTTTTGAACCGAGAGTATTTTTTATCATTTATTATTGTTTCTGTGCAGAAAGCTTTAAGAATGCTTTTATGTTGTGCAAATTTTGTTTTCCATGCAAACTTGTTTTTTAGTAAGGGCACCACAAGGACCATATACCATTGGTGATATATTAATTGTGTACAGTTAAGGGTCAACAGTATGGTCTGGTATTTGTGTAGAAATAAATGAATCAATAGTTGTATTACAAGTCTGACGGTATGTTTATAATGGTGGGGGAGGTAGTGTTAACCTAATGGTAGTCCAAACATGTGTGCCAACTGCGTTTATGGTGTAGATCTACAGCACATGTGATTCACGGGCCTTGTATTTAGATAGTAACTATGTGATTGTTATATCTGCATGGTTACACTCAAGTGGTGTAGTTTTAATGTTTAGTTTCAGGAAAACAATTGAACTCAGTAATTTTGATTGCGAAAACTAAAAATTATATGAATTTTTTAGCATCAAGGGTGATATTTGTTATTTTTTGTATTGTTGCGTAAACTACTATGACTGAAAAGTGTAAAATTGGTTACATGCAAATACTTAACAACATTTACAATTTAGAAGTCTTACTGTGTGTTGTGTTGCTCAGTCTTTAATAAAACATGTGCAGTCGTAAAACGCAAATACGGATAAAGTGTCTAGCAGTCCAAAAAGGTTGCTTCAGGCGTAAAGGCAAAAGGCTGACTGCTGAAAGAAAGCCAATTATTTAGCCAAATTAGCACTTTAGCGCAGATACAGGCTCCTATAGCTGCCTACAAATAGTTAAACAATCTTAGACAGGATTCGCAGGATGCCCTGGGCTGAGAAAGATTTAACTTCATCGTTTTCAGCAAGTTTCCTCACAACTGCGTTCCCCTCTATCTTTAACGAAAAGTCACATTAGGAGCAAAAACCCTCAAGGGTAGCATAGTAACGTTTTTCTCAACTTTGAAGTAATCACCATTTTTATTGTTGTACAGTTAAATAAGAAGAAATTAAAAAACAAATTCACAAGAAACAAAATAAAATAGAAATGTATTCTAGATAATTTAATACTTTCCCAACCCCCTTGAGTTAGCGTCATCTTAAGTTTACATAGAGGTCCACTGACCCACTTCTAGGTAAACGGCATTGTTGCACAACCCTTTACATAGCATTGCATTAAATTAAAGTACATAACTCACTTGTTGACAGCTGGACGGACGATTCCTTTTACTCCGTTGGGTCGTTACCGCTGCCGTCGTTAGGGTTAATTAAGGAAGATAAAGTTCTGTTTTCTAATTTCTGGCAAACCTTACCAAAAGTGATGCTGCTACTGACTGGAAACTTATTGTTTGTTGCATTTTAGTTATAGTATTTTTAAAAACTGTTACCACGTTAGTAAATTTTAATAAATATATTTACCATACTGCAACCATGTCATACCCTTAGCCGAAGAATGTCATGGGTTAATTGAGTAAAATAGTTCTTTTAAGGTTTGATTTCAAAAACCAAGAAAAATTAGGAAAGGCAATCTCAAAAAGAATAATTTATTTTTTATATGGTCAACTATATATTTAATTAAAAGAATATATATATATTGGGTATGTATTATCGCGTCACGATATTATTCTGACTCGTTTAATAATCAGTATATATATATAAATGTAGTTTAACTATGTTTCAGCTAAACAATATATATTGTACATAAGTAGAATATAATATATAAATATATTAATATATAAATATAATATTAACAAATTATGAAAAAAATATATTTTGAACACTATAATAATCATATTTATTAATAATTTTTAATAAGTAATTTGGAAGCTAATATTACGTGCGATGCAGAAAGTAAAGAAAGTAAGCTTTTATTGCTGTTGACCGGGAACTTATTGTAGGTGGCAACCAAATTATAGTTTTTTATAACTGTTATTACTTGAGTAAACTTCAAAACATTTATTCACAACAATCTAACTGTCTTACTATTAGCAAAGAAATGTCATAGCTTAGTTGAGTAAAGCAGTTATAATAGGGTTTGATTCGAAAAACCAAAACAAATAATACAAGTTAATCTTTAGCGAAGTAATTTATTTTTATATATACTGAAGAATGGACCCATCAGGTTGCCAAATTGCTATTAGTGTTTATTTTTTGCAATCATGTCAAAAATTAGTTGGCAGCTGGCCCCAAGCATATTGGCTACAGTGTGGACATAGTTACTTATCAGCAGGAGAAACCAATTTCACAACTTCTTTTTTAAAATTTAAATAACAACTTGAAGTATATTTTTGATTTGAATCTAAAAAATATTACTCTGGCTTATTTTTACTTTTTTCTGTCGAAAATAGTTAAAAAATACTACTAAGATTTTAGTTCTTTCCTGCTTAAACTGATTTTGACAATGGAAATTTTGTTTTTAACTTTTAATAGTTATTTTTTGAGTTGAATCCAAATTTAAATAAAATTTAAATTGTAAAAATTAATTTATTATCCACCTGTAAGCAAATCAGGATAAATGAAATTTTAAAAATTTGAATCCAAATACCCTGATTGGTTAAACTCAAAAAATGTAAATCAAAAATATGCAAATCACAAAAGGTCAACAAAGAAAGCTTAAGTCAATCGTCAGTGAGTCAAGGCGCATCTTTTGAGACTATGGGACCTCTGAATAGTTGAAAACTATAAGAGTAGTTTGATAAAAGATCGTAGTGTTAGGTAAATGGCCTATACCTCGTAACACTGGACGTATTAACTATAAAGACTAACAGTAAGGCAACCCAATGGGTTGCTAGCGTCATGATATTAGACTGATTTGTGTATTGCATGTTACGTTAGACTGAGAAAGTAGAGGGAAGGTTTTATTGCTGTTCACCGGAAACTGATTGTGGGTGGCAACGTAATTATAGTTTTTTTTAAACTGTTAGTACTGTAGTAAATTTAAATGATTATATTTACCATACTTTAACTATGTCATATTCTTAGCAAAGTAGTGTCATGGCTGAATTGAGTAAAGTAGTTATTGTAAGGTTTAATTTAAAAAAAACTAAATTTAGGAAAGGTAGTCTTGAAAAAAAGAGTAATTGATTTTTTATATGGTCCACTACTGCTGAAGGGTGGACATCGGTGTTCCTACTTGTGGTTCTGTCGTGTGCGAGACCAGAGACAGGAGTAAGAAGATTAGGATAATATTTGAAATACTAAAACCCATCAGGTTGCAGAATTGCTAGTTGTTTATATTTTTGCGATAAAGTCAAAACTAAGTTGGACCCTTCCACCAGGCAAGTTGGCTGCAGTGTTGACATAGTTACTCTTCAGCAGGAAACCAATTTGGTACATAACGTTTTTTAAAAGATACTTAATAAAAATTCACAGCGGAACTGTTTATTTATATTTATTCTTATTTAAAAATGATAATTTAATTTGAATTTTAAAATCAAATTAATTTTAAATTGTGAAAAATTAATTATGTAGCTGTTAGTTAATAGCGATAGTTAAAATTTTAAAAATTTAAATATGCCGTGATTTGCAAAAACAAAAAAGTGTAAAACGTGAAAAAAGAAGTCAAAACGTCACATTATTTGAAGATCAATGCAATGGGCATTGCTAAGACCTATATCTAATAAAACCCTAATTAAAGCATGAATTTAAAACTGTATGAGGAGTGCAACATAATCATTTTGAGCTTTATAGTGGGATTTAACAGTGAAGCTTACATTCTTTGATATTGCACGTAATTAATATATAGATAGTCTGAGACGACACCCGGTGGGTTGCTAGCGTCATCACGTTAGACTAACATATGCATAGACAAACGTTTCAATTCACCCACGGGTCCACTTGTGGCTGTTATAGTCGTGTTAATGTCGTGTAGTCATAGTTGCTTTTTAGGTTTTCATTATATGTTTTATAAATGCATGTACATACCGTCCGTAGGACGGGCCTAAGCGCAACTTTTTACTTTTTTAAACCAATTATTTATGGTAGTGGCTGTATCAGCAACATTAGGCGTGGTGTGGGCATAGTTATTATACAGATTGAATGCATTGGTAAATAAAACTTAAAAAATACAAATTAAAAATTTATCGGCAGAGAAAAATTATTATCATTAAATAATAATATTATATTATTGTTAGAATCATTATTAAAATTAATTCTATTTATCTTAACTTTTTTCTGTGTAAAAATGTTTCCACCAGCTTTTAAACTCAATTAAAATTGAATTAATTTGAAAATGAAATAAATAATTTCTTATCAGTCTTTGTGCCAATTAGGATTGTCAAATATTTGAATATTAAAATTGTAAGGGCCTGATTGGGAAAGATATAAAAGTGTAAATTGGTTATAAAAAGTGCAAAACACAACATTTCAATAATATTGTTAAAAAATAATTTGTTTACATAAAGACACATCAATTAATACTATATAAAGTGTAAAAACTGAAAAAATGAGAGAAGAGTCGGGTTAACAAGGCGTAGTGTTAAATTCTGTGAAGAGTGGAGAGGTATGCTGATGTGTACTGCACGAAATAAGCATATAGACTAGCAGTTAGCTAACCCGATAAGTTGCTAGCGTCATGACATTAGACTGAATCGTGTATAGAATATTACGTGAGATGGAAAAAGTAGAGGAAGGAAGGTTTTATTACTTTTGACCTCAAACCTTGTTTTATGTTGAGTCGCATCCTAATTAAAGTTTCTTAAAAACCGTTATTACTTCAGTTTGAATTTTTTTTGCATTTTTAAATGGTTAAAAGTTGTATCCTTTGAATGCATTTTGACATGGGATTATTAAAATAATAAATTATTGTTTTAAATGGTTGGTTTGAAAAACACCAAAAAATATAGCACTTTGCTTTTGCATTTATAGTCGTGTATTAGGTTGTACCTTTTTAATGCGTATTGACGTGTTCCCATTCAACAGTTACTTATAAACAACAGGTTAGTTCTATCAACTCCAAACACAATATGGCACTTTGCATTTCTATTTGTTGTCGTTCAAAACATATTTAAAGAAGATCAGTTAAAAAGTGTGACCTTTGGAGCATAACTAACAGAGAGACTGATCGAGGGATAGACATGATGTGTCAATATACAATTTGTGACGTCATTTATGGACTATCCTGCTAATTTTCTACCTTACTAGTATAGTATAGGGGGATATATAGGGGTATATACTAGTATAGGGGGAGTAGTTGGAGCTGGGTTCTCAAAGGAGGCAGAGGATAGTTTGCTTGATGACTCCCTATGTGAGTCAAGTGTGACTATGGTATCTTTATACGTTAGTGAAGAGCCAGCACAGTTTTCTTGGGTCATGCAGAAGAATGGTTCAGGGGTGGGGTCTGTGGATTCTGTGACCTTTGGAGTTAGCGACTTACATCTTAAGGATGTTGCTGGCGGGTCTAAGGGGGTTACGGGTCTGGTACCGGTGTCTGGGACATTGAGGTGGAATACTCCAACAGGTGCCGGGGTAGGGGAGGCTCAGTAGTAAAAAACATCATTACGGCTGTCCGAACTTCTGCTAACAAGGTACCTGCTACTACTGATGTTTCGGACCAGGTCAGGACTAGAAAGGCTCATCCAAATAAAAAAAAGCGCGAACAGAGAAAAAAGAAAAGGAGGGAGGCTGCGCTTGCCAGTGGAGGAGGAGGGGGCGGGCCGTCGGGGAGCAGCATGGCTTTTCCACCTGCCGGGTCGGGTGTATCTTCTGTACAGGGAGTGGCTAAGAAACCCTTTAGAGAGAGGGATCTGGCTGCTCGTGAGCAGCAGCAAGGAAGTAACAGTGGGGCGTCTTATGGCTTGGAGCCTAGGGGGCATCTGCTATTGTTCTAGTGGATGACTAACCTCCAACTTGTCCCGCCAGGTGATAAAAACTCTGTTCTTATTGGATTGGTGGGTTGGCCTGAGGATCTAAGCCTACCACGGGCGGCCTGTGATCACTATAGGAGTGAGCTTTTTCTTTTGTAAATCGTGTGTTGGACTCTGCTGGAACAGGGAAGTATGATTTCAAGGGGGTTAATTGTGTGAGTGGGCAATCCTAATTGATAGGAAAAATTGGGCTGCGATGGCATATGTCACTAAAGTCTGTGATGAAATTTTGTGAGGTAGCGCTGTGGAAGAGAGAAACAAGTTCTTTTCTAACGCGCTCCCTGTTGTGAAGGAGCGTAGATCAAAGTTGAAAATTGGAAGTGGAGGAACCAGGATCTTTGATTGATTATTGTGATGCGTTCTTGGATTTTGTTGTCCTTCTAAGAGATCGTAACGTAGGGTTGTCTACTGGGCTTTAAAGGCCGTACTCCGAGCATAATATAACCAAGCTCAGGCAGCCTTTGCACGTTTGGCATCTAACCGTAGATGAGAACAGTGACAAGTTTCTGTCTGATTTCGGTTATAAGCTCGATTATGGTTTGAGTTTGGTTCTGTTTGAGGTTATGAGTAGGTTTCGTGGTGCTGGTGGCGGTGTGTGAGGTTAATTACCTTTAACACCTTGTTGGGTCTGGAGGGGTCTTTCCAACTCCTAGCACCTGGATCGCATACGACTCCATGCTTATGCGTTCTGATGTCAAGGAATGTTAAGGCTCAGCTGCTGTCGCAGTTTACTGACAGAGATCTTGTCTCTGTTATTAAGTGGTGGACCAAGGGTCTGATAGTGTTTGCCTCTGTGTACATGCCGGAAGAAGTTGGAGATCGTCCAGGTGTAATAATGCGCAAGCTGGTTGATTATTGTAAAGTCAACAAACTGCCCCTGATTATTGGTGCTGATGCCAACGCACATAACCAGGTTTTGAATTGTTTGAGTATATCTTGGCTACTGACCTTCTAGTGGTAAACCAGAGATCTGCTCCAACGTTGGTAGTCTCCAACAAAAGCAAGGTTATTGACATTACATTGGCTAATAGACTTGTTGAGCCTTGGGTGGATAAGTGGGCTGTGTAAGACAATGAATCGGCGTCTAATCATAGGTACATTTGCTTTTGGATCTACCCCGGTCTGCCAGAAGTTGTTCATTGTAGGTGTATTAGGAAAGTAGTATATGACAAATATACTGAGTATCTTTGTGAGAGATTGCACGCAACACCTGATTGCCAAGTGTCTAGCGTCAATGCGGTAGATGCTGAGGCTTTGGCTATTGGGAATGCTATGATGGAATCTCTTGAGGTGGTGTGCCTTTTGAGGGTTGTTAGGCGAAGAGCAAGAGTTGCGTTGTGGTGGACTAATGAGCTTACAGCTATACGTCATGATGCTGCCTTTCTTAATAATAGAGTTAGTCGGCATCGGTGTGACCCGGTAAGATGGGCTGAGTATAATTTAGCCCGTAATACTTACCTGTCGGCAGTTTGCTGTGCTAAGAGAATGTCATGGACCGAGTTTTGCAGTAAAGTGAGCAAGTTTGGAGTCGCGGTCAGGTTTCTGCGGAATATAGAGGGAAGCGTACGTTGAACGCCTGTGTCCGTCTTTAATGCGGTCACTAATGGTCTCACTGCATCAATGGATGAGACACTAGATGTCCTGCTACGGCATCACTTCCCTGGTTGCGATAATGGGCAGCTGTATACCCCAAAGCATAGTATGTGCTCGCTTGGTGCGCATGGCTGTTCGGGATTATGACTGTGGATAAAGTGCAGACTGCTGTATGGAGTTTTCTTCAATATAAATCTGCGGGCTCGGACAGTATTCAACTTGTGTTAGTACATAGGAGTCTACCGGTAATTGTAGAGCGGTTGGTAGCTCTGTTTAAAGCGTGCTTGGCACTGGGCACTGTACTGCTGTGTTGGAGAGTAGCAAAGGTAGTTTTTCTACCAAATCCGGGTAATAGGGATTACAGCAGGGCTTTTTCATGGAGGCCTATACAGCTAACACCTGTTTTGCTGAAGCTCCTTGAAATATTGGTGGATGGGCACATTAGAACCCCCGAGCTGGAGAGTAAGCTTAGGGCTAACAATCATTTTGCATACTTGAAGGGCCTCTTTACGGACGCCGCTATTCATAGGGTGGTGGCGTTTGTTGAGAGAGCTCTTGAGCCCGAACAGACGGTTTTGGAACCTTTGCTGATATTGAGGTTGCATTTAATAATGTTTGTTTTGATGCAATCGTGGCTGCGGTGGAGAGGTTTGGTGTGTTATTTGTTGAATAGATGGATTGACTTTGGTCTTATACAGGTTGCTCACAGAGTGGGGTTTATTTTACCACTTCTGTGGAACCTTGTTATGAATGACCTATTATCAAGGCTTCGGCTGACAGCGTCATCCACTCTGTCACAGGACTATGCGGATGATACTAGGGTGCTTCAAGGTGGCAAGGTGTTCCATACACTTGCACATCGTGTCACTGGTGGTATTGACATCATTGGTGAATGGTGTGTGGAGGTTGGACTTTGCCTTACCGCCGAGAAGACTAAGATGATTTTGTTCACTAGGAATACCATGTTTAGCCCTCCTACTCTAAAGTATAGGCGAATGAACCTGGAAATTTGGCATTCGGTAAGGTATTTGGGTGTCACACTGGACTAGCACTTCACGTGGATGCCACATGCCAATGCATGTCGGTTGTCAGCAAAGCAGGGGTGACTATGGTAAGCGTATAATTGGAAGGAAATGGGAGCTTTCACCGAAAGTAGCAAGGTGGGCCTATTCGTCTCTTATTCAACCTGTGATTGAGTATGGGATTGCGGTGTGGTCTGCGGCACTGCAGAAATGCTCGTATGTAATAATTTTGAACAGGGTGCAGCACAAGGCATGTCTCTTGATTACTAATGCGCTTCGTTCAACGCCAAGTGCAGCTATGGAATACCTGATTGGACTCATTCCTTTGGAAATCTGCCTTAAAGGAGTGGCTGTTAGATCTATGCATAGGTTGAAAACTAGAGGACTGTGGATGAGCAATACGATGTTTGGGGGTCCCAGTAGTCATACTGTCATCTGTGAAAAATGAGGCCTTTGTGACTCAATTTTTTGCATGCCAGTGGACTACACGTATCAGCAACTAGAGTACCGTAGGTTTAGGGTGGTAATTGGGTTGCGGGCTGAATGGGTAAGGGATCTATCTCTTGGAGTTAATGGAATTGTATGCTACACAGACGGCTCACGGAAAGGTGATAACGCTGGATGTGGAGTCGTTATTAAGGACAGAGGTTCAGGGAGTACACTTACTCTTATGGCTATGTCCGTGTTTTTAGGAGCTGATGCCTCCGTGTTCCAGTGTAAGATCTCTGGCATCTCTCTGGCAGCACACTGGCTGCTTGAGAACAAGCGAAGAGATCTTCCGGTCAGGATGTTCAGTGACAGTCAGAGCTCTTTGCGTGCACTATCTAGGCCTTACACTGCCTCTAGTGTTGTGGGTGACTGCCACTCGTAGCTTAACAGACTCGCTGAGAGAGGATGTGAGGTTGAGCGGGTTTGCGTCCCTGCTCATTCGGGGTTTTAAGGGTAATGAGGCGGATAGGCTAGCAAAGGCTTCAACTGATAGATGCTGTGCTAGGCAGTTTGGTCCAAGGCCAATTCTACCAGTCCCAATCTCCGCTGTCCACTGTGCTATTGCATGGTGGACTGGACGTGAGCACTCGAGACATTGGACTGGTTTGCGTAAGTGTGGACAGGCAAAGCTTTGTATATCGGTACCGTTGTACGGTATGTGACGGATCTCTATGCCTCCGCCACAGCCAACCCCTCAGCTAGTCTCCTTTTACTCCCTTTCACCTCTGTGCATGAGTTTACATTTAGTAGTGTGGACCGACCATGCCGTCGGCCCTGCTTCGACTAGATTCCGCATTCGAAACGACAGACGGAAAGACGACTTCGACTGTGACACACTACCGAAATCTCCGCTGTACATTTTACATTTATTGATTCAAAAAGTATTCGTTATTTCTTTTCTTTTTAATAAAAGTATAAAAACTTCGTGTGGCCACGCAATACTGTCTACTAGCCGACTTGTTCATTTACCGCATCCGTGTTTAAGGATCGTAAGTGATCCCAGCATCAGTTAGCATCCCAAATCTGAAGATTAACTTCTCGCACAGGCACCGGCATCAATCGTCATTGGGTTTTGGTTTGTACATGGGCAGTGGTATGGTAAAGTGCATTATATAATAAGTATTAATATTATTTGTGTCTGTAGGACATGACGGCATATGGCATATTGTGTAATGTTGCATTGTTGAGGTAACGTAATTTATTGTGTGGCATTAGTGACATGAGACCATGTATTAATTGATATCTGATTATTGGTTCAATAGTACTATTATTTCGACGGTCATCGGAGTTTTATGTCATTGAGGCCGATACGTTATAGGTAATGCGTCAGTGGTACGATACCCTAGGGATCAGCTGAGGTGGTTGGTTGGGTTAGTTACTAGGCATGGGGCGTGGGGCAGTCATGGACGGAGGATAAAGGTTTGGACTTGCCACGGTGCTGGCACTGCGTGGAGGAGGATAATACTCCGATTTACTTCCTGACGTCATGTCCAGCCTTCTTATTAGTGAAACCCCTCTACCTAGGTGGCTGTGTTATCTTGTTGCAATTGTTAGTTCGAGCATCTGTGGGTCAGCTGGTGGCGTTCTTGCATGCCACGGATACGCTTGTACGCTGATCTGGTTTTTACTTTCATAGGGAGAGTCTGCAATAGTCCATTATAAATAAGGCCTCAGCGGCGTCAGTCTTGGGGAAGACTAGACCCCTGATACTTAATCATATAATTAATAATACTCTCCCTCTCTTTTTTGTCATACTTTTTTTAATGTTATTGTTGATACTGTAGGATGTACTTCTTGAACTTAAGAAGGCAACCAAATTAAAAAAACGAAGTTTCACTAGCCATGTCTGTAAATACGTGTGTACGCTCATGTTAGTTTTACCAATTTTTGTTTGTATGCTTTAAATGCGTTTTGACATGAGTCCAATCAACCGTTAATTGTACAAAACTGGTTAGCTCTTTTTTCTTGCATTTGTGGCTGTTTTAAACTTGTTTGAAAAACATAGATTAAAAAGCGTGACCTGTAAAGCATAAACAACATGCGGACAGAGAGACAGACAGCTATTTGAATAGATGCTTAAGCTCAGCATCTAAGAAGATTAAATAGTATTTTGCAGCCGAACTCTATTTATATGTTTTGTTTTTTTTAAGTGATGATTAAATTTAAATCTTCAATTTTAATTTATTTTTAAATTGTGAAAAATAAATTATTCATATAAGTATTAGCCAATCGTGATGGTTTCAATTTTAAAAATTTAAATATCATGCCGTGATTAGCTAAAAACAAAAGATAGAAATCGTGAAAAAAGGAGACAGAAAGTTACGCTATTTAGTCGTTTAAAGGTTAATGCAATGGACATTACTAAGACCTAGATAGATATTGGTTTATAATAGATATTGGTACCCTAATCAAGGCATAATTTTAAAAACTGCTTGAGGGGTACAACAAAATCTTTTTGAATTTTATTGTGAGATTTCACAGTGAAGTCTATATTTTCTAATACTGCACGTACTCAATATATAGATAGATAGCCTAAGACGGCACCTGGTGTGTTGCTAGCGTCATCACGTTAGACTAATATATGTATAGACAAACGTTTTGATTCACCCACAGGTCCACTTGTGGCTGCTCGTACTTAATATATAGATAAATACCCTGAGACGACACCCGGCGGGTTGCTAGCGTCATCACGTTAGACTAATATTTGTATAGACATAAGTTTTGACCCACATTATTTTTGGGATTCCTGTTGTTTATTTTTAAGTGCATATACATACCGTCCGTAGGACATGCCTTAGCACTACTATTTACATTGTTAGAGTAATTATTTATAGTTGTGGCTGTAACAGCCACTTTAGGCGTGGTGTTGGCATAGTTTCTAAATTGGTGAAATTCATTGCTGAATAAAAATAAAAACAAATACTAATTAACAATTTATTGGCTGAAATAAATTAATATTATTATTTTATTATTATTATTAAATAATTATATGCCCTTAATGAATTATTGAAAATAATTTTTTGTTAAGCTCAAGTTTAAAAAAATGTTTTTACGAGTTTTCAAACTTTTTTAAATGTGAATTAATTTAAAAATGAAATAAATAGTTTAGTAAAAACACAAACACAAGGCATAGTGTAAATTCCTGTAAAGAGGTCTGCTGGCCTGTACTGCACGAATTAAATTGAGTGACAGCAGTAAGGCAACCCGATGGGTTGCTAGCGTGTCTGTAACAGTTACGTTAGGCGTGGGGTGGGCATAAGTACTATACAGGTCAAATGCATCGCTAAATAAAACTAAAAAAATTAATATTTCTTGGCAGAGATAAATATTTCTGCGTTGACTTTAACTTTTTATTTCGTGTGAAAGTGTTTCACTGTTTTTTGAATTTTTTTAAGTTCGAATTATTTGACTATGAAATAAATAATTTTTCATCAGGCTCTGTGCCGATCAGGATTGCTGAATATTTGAATTGCAAGGTCCTGATTGGGTGAAACTCAAAAGTTTAAATCGGTTATAAAAAGTGCAAAACACAATATTTTAATGATATTGTTGAAAGAATAAACTCCCTGCATAAAGACACATTTATTGATACAATACAAAGTGTAAAAAGTGAAAAACTGAGAGAGGAGTTGGGTTTACAAGCCGTAGTATTAATTCCTGTAAAAGGGTATGCTATCCTGTACTGCACGTATTAAATAGATAGACTAGCAGGGCTAGGCAACCTGATGGGTTGCTAGTGTCATGATATTAGACTGACTCATGTATAGAATATTACTCAAGATGGAGAAAGTAGAGGGGAGAAGGTTTTGTTGCTGTTAACCTGAAACCTTGTTTTATGGTGGCTGGCAACCTATTTATGGTTTTTTAAAAACCGCTATTAATTAAGTTGGCATTTTTCTTTTGCATTTTTAAATAGTTAAAAGTTGTACCCTTTGAATGCATTTTGACATAGGATTTTTCAACAATTATTTCTTAAAAACTGGTTAATTCGATCAATCTTATAAAAACATGGCACTATGCCTTTGCGTTTGTAGTCGTGTATTAAGTTGTAAACTTTCAATGCGTGCTGACATATTTCCATTAAACAGCTATATAAAAAATCCGGCGCTCCGCGCTGGATTTTGCTACCGTAGGCCCAAAGTAGATGCTGAGCTATAGTGAACATTAGCGTCATCAAAGGAATAAGATAATTTTAATTACGCTATAAAAAGAATTTTAAATTATAGGTGTTTTATTTAAACAGAAAAGCTACCCCAAAAGTTGTATTTCGCAACATTGTTTACATGAATTGCAAGATTTAAATAAACTCAGTTTGGTTGTGCAACATGTAGCGCGCTAACTACGGATAAATGGACGTACAGGCAAGAAAAATCATTAAATAATTACTAAAATGTTTTGTTAGCCTTGACAGACTCAAGTCAAACTAGCCATACCTTGTTAAAGTCACACTGGCAATCGTACTAAGTAGCCCGTCACTTCTCGACCTGGCCATTAGTTATCGAAAAATCACTTAGAGGCTCGTCTTCAACCTTTTTTCAAAGAAGCTCCTAAAGGCTCGGCGTCCATCACTTATAAATAGAACCCTTAAAAGCTCGCCGTCCATCACTTCTCGAATAAACTACGACAGGGTTGCCGTCAATTACTTCTTTACAAAAACCCGCAGGCTCGCCTCCCAATAATCGTCAAAGAAACTCCTAACGGCTCGCCGTCAATCACTTATCAAAGAAATCCTCGAAAGCTTGCCGTTCATCACTTATCAAAAAAACCAATATTCACCAAATTCACCACCTATCAAAAAAAGAGTCCACAAACCGCCGTTCATCACTTTTTAAAGAAATTATCGAAGACTCGCTGTCCAAGACTTATTAAAGAAACCCCAGAGGGCTTGCTGACAATAACTGTTTAAAGGTAGCAGTGAGAGCTTTCCGTCCATTACTTATTAAAGAAACCTCTGTTGGTCTGCTGTCCATCACTTTTAATGAAACATCTGAAGGCTGGCCGTCTATCACTTATCAAATAATCCTTCAGAGTATTGCCGCCCATCACCTATAGAAGAAACTCCCAAGAGCTGGCCGCCCGTCTCCTTTTAAAGAAACCCCCGAAAGCTTGCCGTATATCACTTTTCAAAAAAAACCTAAAAGCTTGAATTTTTAGACAAACCTTCAAAAACTTGCCGGCCATCACATATTGGAGAAACTCTATGAAGCTCGCCGTCCATCACTTATCAAATAAACCGCCAAGGGCTGGCCGTCCATCACTTTTCAAAGAAATCCGCGGAGACTCGCTGTCTATCACTTACCAAAAATACCCGAAAGCTTGCCCTCTATAAATTCTTAAAGAAACTTACAAAGGCTTGCTGTCCATCACTTATTAAAGAAACCCTAGGAGGCTTGCCGTCCATCACTTATTAAATAAACCCCACAGGCTTGCCATCCATCACTTATCAAAATAATTCCCGGACGCTTGCCGTCCATCACTTATCAAAAAATCTCCTAAAAGCCCGCTGTTTATCATTTATCAAAAAAAATCTAGATGCTGGCCGTCCATAACTCTTCAAAGAAACTCCCAAAGGCTCGCCGTTTATTACTTATCCAAAAAATTCTTAGAGGCTTGCCGCCTAAATTTCTATAAAGAAACCCCCAAAGGCTCGCTGTACATCATTCAGGCATCGTTTTTTATAAACCAAGAACCCCAATATGACACATTTCCGATTCTCACCAAACCCATATCGTTTAATCCTGATACCTAACAATAATGTTTAAAGTTAAAATTTTGAATTTTTGGATACCCGTTTCAAAGAAAACCCGGATTTTAGTATTATAGAAAAGAATTT
>JAQFZE010002118.1:0-15397 GCA_034695245.1 Dicyrtomina saundersi | reverse complement strand
AGAAAGAGAATCGACTTTAGTTTTTGTGGATTTTATTGCTAGGAATGTTGCTGGTGTTTTGGTTCTTCTGTGATAGTACTATACGAATAGTATGCATTTAGGTACATACGTGTATTTAAGTAGCATGTGATCAGTAGTAGCGTAGCATATTATGTGATAAGTAATGATTTCCAATTATTTGGTAATTCAACTCAATATTGCACCTATTCATGCTAACTAGTAAGTATAATACCCTTGTTTCGCTTGATTGCTAATTGGGCTCAACCACAATATTTCCTAGTGCCGGCCAAGGCTAAATCAACACGTAGGTACTTGTTTTAAAACTGGTGAAAGTCAAACTTTTAGGAAAGTAAAAACCTGTAATGAAAAAATGTAAAAAATGCAAATTAATTTCTCGTTTAATGTATTTACATAATAGTCTGATATTATTTACTATTAAGCTTTAATATAGAATATAGTCTGTGAAGAACTAAAATGACCCATATCCAATTTATGCTAGAATTAAACTGAGTAATGTAAAAAAAACAGTAAAAAATACAGTAAATCAAATACATGCTTACAATGCTAGTCACGAGTTTTTGAAAAAAGCAAATTGTTCTACTTGCGTATTTTTAAAAAGGTCAAAATGTTCTATTTACTTGTTTTTTTTTGTAATGTGCAAAATATTTTCTATTTACTTGTTTCTTGAAAAGTTCAAAATAATCTATTTACTTGTGTTTTGAAAAATGCACCAGGATCTATTTTCATGCTTTTATAATCATGTTATTTTAATTTGTTTTCTGTAGATAGTGCATTGTGTTTGAAAATACAAATTGATATAGGTCATTTTGGTTTTTCACAGGCGATATGTGACTTTAAATAGTGCAACATATTTTAACATACAGTATACCAAAAAGGCGTAAAAATAAGTTATTACAAAATAATAAATAGTTTAACACAACAGGGTCACAGCATGCAGCTCGTATCTTGTCAGCACATCACTTAAAAATAAAGTTATTGTAGTTCAATAAATTGTTGTGCTTAAAATATAAAAATCCCTGCGTCTAAAGCTGTCCTAAAAAAATAAAAAGTAATAAAAAATATTTATCCTAATTAATACATGGACAAATCAAATGTACCTGATAATGATGTAAAAAACAATTTTCGTCCCTATTTTCAGTACCCCAGTTTATCCAGTGCTGGAAATAAAAACAAAAATATATACATTACTAATAATTACTATAGCATGTAGGAAATTAACAAAACATATGTCAAGCTGTACTACGGTAGCAAAATATAATAGTAGCCTCCTAGAATTGGAATGTATGTAGAATTAATTAGTATACCTTTATTCGCCAATTTAGAAAATTTATTGAAAAGTCCCCCCTGCTCCCGTTGTTTTGTACTGATTGGAGTACATGATTTCTCAGCATAGCAGAATTTTTCGGATCAAGTTGCCGTATTAAGAAGTTTCTGTATAGTTTGACCAGTAAGTGGAAGGGAGTACAGGGCTTTGAGTTGAGTGAGTGTTGGATGTCATTCAAAGAAATATTCCCACCCTATCAGAACTCTGCATAGCGGCTACTAAAATCCTGTCTTCTTAAACATAGACTGCTCTTAAATCCTGGAGCTGCTTCACAATCGTCTTCACCCCGCCTTGATTAACTTTTTCCTCCTCCAGCTCAATCATGTAGTTGAGGTAGCGGATGATTGCATTGTTGTACGGCGTGATTGAATTTTCCTTAAGGAAAAAAATCATTTACTTTAGCCATTTAATTTTAGAACACGCGCTGTTTTATGACTGTATTAAATTCTGTAAGAAATAGATGCAATATTAAAGTGCTTACGCATACACATAATTAATTAATTATTTTGCTGCACTATACTTACCTAGAATAAGTCACATTACGTAAATTAGGTAAACAGGACTGCAAACCACTAACAGTGCATTAAATGCAAATAAGTATGTGTGGTACTATATACATTTAAAAAGATGAAATTACTAGCTTTAAATGGTTCTGGCTTAAAAAAGTTTTAGCAGAATCCAAAATCCGTTCTTAAAATACGTATCGTATTATTCACCCAATTAATTCTTTTATTCCAATTAATCTTAAATGTGTAAGTAGGTACTTTAGAAAAACAAGAGTTAGAAATTACCTGTAGACTGTAGATGGTAGCGATATTTAGCTCAAATTTTTTAGTAGCCAAAACAAATGCCGTGTGTATAGTTCTTGGTTTTCATGTACTGATTTCTGAGGTCCCAAATGTATGTGCTTTTAAACTGCGCAAAATTAATACAGGATTTCACCAATAAAGAAAATATACAGCAGCTGCAGTAACTGAAACGAGTTTTTCACACAAACAAATTGAAAACGACAGTTAGGACCAGCACTATATAGAATCATATATACCTACGACCTACAATCAGTTTGACATAATCTGCAATGTGTAATTCATTCCGTTTTTATATAGGCGTATTAATATTGATGCGTAAAATAAGTGCTTATATAGTACGTAGTATGCACGTCCCTACCTATATAAGTCGGTACTTGATTTCCCATGGTAACAAGTTTTTCCTCATAAATGCATGATATAAAACTTTAAATGAATTTGCGATAAGGCTTCAAATGAAGATATAAAGCGTACCATAAGTGACAGATTAATTTTCAATTTGTATATTATATTTTTTAGGCTTTGTTTTTTAGTACTGTAAATCTCCGAATGGATCCCGGTTGGATATTATGTGAAACTTTGCCCTTGGGATCTATTGGAGACCCTCAAAATCTATTTGGAGATTTACGGTACATTTGCATAAGTAGTAATATTATCTTTTAATTTTAATATATATGTTATATAGAAAATTTGCAATTTATTAAAGTAAATACTTACTTACTTAGTAGTTAGTAGACAAATATTGCTTTCAGTTATTAGTATAGTTTTATACAGACTTAAAAAAAAACATATCTGCTCACTTCAAACTATGAGTAATTCAAGTTTATATAAATATAGACCTACCTTATAGGTACTTGTATTTGTCAGTACATATGCCTATAACATTGTAAAATAGTAGACTGGCCACTTTTAAAAATATATTTCTGAACTTAGAGTTAATTACTTACATAGATTACAAATTAATTTTGTATCGTTTAACCAAGGAATCACTTTACTCACATAATCAAACTAAGAATAGCAATTAAATAATTGTAATTATTCATGTATATATCATGTGGCTACTAAACTACAATGTTAAATCATATATGTACATGAATGTATGTAATAGAAACTAGATATTCACCATATTATATGCCTAGTCATTATTTGTATTTTTTGAAGTATGTACAACATATTATATTATATGGCCATGCATGTATAGGTACTTTGAATCGAACGCAGCCAAAGAACATACATATTTAATTGCACACATTAAAATTGGATAATTTCGTGTAGCTTAGCAAGCCTATGACTAGATGTAAATTATAATTAAAGCAGACGTGACTAATTATTAAATAATTATTGTATTTTATTAAGCCACACAGAAATCCTGTTACTATCTTAGGCATGACTGTTTTACGATGAATAATGTATCTATACTGGCACACGTTACACGATTAAACTAAAAGGATAATTTAATTTTAATAATTGTGATAATTAAAATTGGTATTATTATTCATTTAGTACATTTGGTCTCAGCCTATACAAAATTGATTAGTATGTACAACATGATTATACCAAAGAATCATTCTAATAAAGAAAGGCTAATTTTATTACACTTTAAAAAATTTGGACTTGACTTTTAAAGTATTTTTGTTTTTACTCTATTTTTGGGAATTGTCGGTCTAGATAGCAGTAGTTTTTCAATCGTACCTCTCTATAGTTATCCACAATGCTCAAAATATCAATTGATTGATTGAAAAAAATCCCTAGCCCAAATCCCAAAATAATATTATTGTCACAATTTGAATTCCATAAAGCTGCCCTTGATTTCCTTCTTAGATGCTGAGCTTTTTGTTCTTCTTACTACAATAAGTATTGTTGACTTGATCTTTATATCACCATGCAAACGGCTCGGAAGTCTGAAAATAAATATTTAAAAATATTTAAAAATTCATTAAATCAGAATTTATAGTTAAACTACTTCTATCAGTACTACTTTGGTGTATGTACCACATACAATCACAATGTAAATAAAATGAACAAACAGTCTTACCTGAGCCTTCTGAATTTCCTCCTTTGTCATCCGTCCATTGTATGTCTCAATTGTGATTTCTTTCTCAACATTATTACTCACACAAACAGCCCTCACATGCAGAATCCCTTCATCGTCAATTGTCATAGTGCACTCTACTTTTTGTCGACCTGCAGGAGCTGGTGGGATGTTTTTGAGGAGGAAATTCCCAAGTTTTCTATTTTCTCTAACCATTAGGTTTTCTCCCTCAAAAATTATAAAATCCACTGCTGTTTGACTATCTACTGCTGTTGTAAAACGCTTTGTATGGCTGCAGGGAACTTTAGAGTGCTTTGGAATAATCACGTTCATTAATTTTCCCCTAACCTGAGTTCCAAGAGAGAGGGGAGTGACATCCGTTAGCTTAACTGTTTCTCGGAGGCGAGTGGCTTGGTCGCCATGAAGAAGAGCTGCTTGAATGGCTGCACCCCGTGCTACAGCCTCATCGGCATTTATAGTTCCATTCAATTCCTTTTTATTGTCAAAAAATTCCTTAAGAAGCTCTTGGACTTTCGGGATTCGGGTTGAACCTCCAACAAGGACAATGTCATCAATTTCTGCCTTCTCAACTTTTGCATCCTTCAGGGACTGCTCAACTAAATGGATGCACTTGGTGAAGAGGTTCATATTTAAATCTTCAAACTCCGTCCTCGTTAGTTCTTCCCGCAAATCAAAATTCCCATCAATTGAGTCCATTGCAATGACAGTGGCGAGAGCATCGGATAAATTCCGCTTAGCTGCCTCGCAACGATCTCGTAGACGTCGAAGTTTTCCAGATGCTTTTGATTTCTCTTGACTATTAGTTGAGTCTCTTCCGCGGGTCAAGTCTATGCTAAATTTAGTTTTGACACGCTCGATGATGTGATTAACGATATTATTGTCAAAATCTTCCCCTCCCAAATGCGTATCCCCACCTGTGGCTTTCACAACAATATCTCTACCTTTGATTTCCAGAACTGCCACGTCAAAAGTTCCACCGCCCAAGTCAAAAATGAGTACATTTCTTTTAAGCTCATCTGTTCTATGTAATTTATAGGCAATTGCAGCTGCTGTGGGTTCGTTCAGAATCTTCACTTTCAATCCAGCAATTTCTGCTGCATCTCGTGTCGCTTGCCTCTGACCATCATTAAAATAGGCCGGGACCGTCACGACAGCTTCCTTTACTTGTTTGCCTAAATAAGTTTCAGCTATCGTTTTAAGTTTGATAAGAATTTTAGCCGAAATATCTTCAGGTCGGAACTGCTTGTTAAAAACTTGAATTTTGGGCTTGTCATTATCGTTAATTACAGAAAAAGGCCACAACTTGATATCTTCCTGGACGATGGGGTCACTGAAGGAACGACCAATGAGTCTTTTTGCATCAAAAATAGTATTTTGTGGATACAGAAATGCTTGACTTTTGGCTGTCTCCCCAACGTCAATTGTATGATTTTTGTTAAAAGTGACATAACTTGGGATCGTGGTTGCGTCGGACACGTCTCTATTTGGTATGATTTTAACTTCTCCATTGATAAGGACCCCAACACAGGAGTAGGTAGTTCCAAGATCAATTCCAATGGCTGGGTTATCCACCAGGGAATTAAATGTGTTGTCCTCTGAATATTTGAGATAGACTACTGCCATTGCTTTTCTTAATTGGTTTTCTTGCTCGGGGGTAAGAGTGACACTCTCACACTTGGTAATGGACAGATTAATTACTTTCGTATTTATTCTTGCAAGATCCTCAGGCTTAAACCAGGATTTTGTTTTGACACGCTTGCTCATTTCTTCGTTATAATATTTTCTAGCCTCAATTAATGCAGCCCTAACATTGGTTTCGTTCTGTGCCATTCTTGACTCAAACATTTTAAAGTAGTCGGGCATCTGCTCCTGCATGTAAAGCTTCATGTCATTCAATAGGTCGGTAATGAATTCCTTTTCGGCATTTCTTTCCTCCAGCTTCTTCCGCAATTCTCTCCCAAAAACTGTGATAGCATCTGCATTCTTTTTTGTAAATTCATCTTCGTTAGCTGCTTCCTCAGCCAATGTTTTGAGGTGTTGTGTGTACTTTTGTTTGATCGACCTTTGCAATTCTTTCAGCTCGTCATGTAAATGACGGAGACGCTTATTATTAACCATTTGAAATTTTTTGTAGCTGATTTGTATGCTTGAAGCTAAATCGTCAAAATCCGCTTTTTCTTTATCTTGGTCGTGTGAGCGGAGACGTTTCACACCTTCATATTTTTCTTTAAGGATTTCTGTGGCCGCAGTTGCATTCAGTTTGTGATGGTTTTCCAGTGCCTGTGGGTCAATGTAATCGGGGATGAAATCAAAAAAGGTGGTCATTTCAGTTTCGTAGAATTTTTTGGCGTTTTCTCGGGCCTGGAGGAGAGAGCTTTCGAGTTCGTTTTTGCTCCGGTGATGAATCTCTATCAGCGTAACGTGGGCGGTGTGAATTTCTTTTTGTAGGTCACTCGCGTATTTGTCAAAATAAGTTGCATTGTGGGCCCCTCTTAATTTTATTAGCGAGTCCATGGCTTGATGTTCGTGGTGCTTGTGAGCGTTGGCAAGGACCAGGTCTTCTTCTGAAATCATTTTATTCATTTCTTCGGTGTATGTCTGAACAGCGGCAGTCACTGCGGTTTGTAGATCACTATGAATTTTGTCCAGCGCCGCTTTCATCCCGCTCGCTAATTTATTTTTTTCAACTTGAATCTCATTTGTGAGGCGCTCCTGGCCCTCCTCAAATAGATATAAACCGGACCAAGTTCGGCCCAATTCGTCGAAGCAGGATGTGGTGACGGAGATGTGAAGTTTCTCAAATTCCTTTCCAAGCACGATTTTCCCACCGCATCCACCTGCCATATTTTGAACGTACTTCTTCCTAAGAATTGCAATCATATCATCCAGCTGTTTTTTGGACTCGACCATCTTTTCATTACTTAATTCCTTCATTTGTTCAAACAAAGTCTGGATTTTCTCGGTGAGATCCTTTACATCGGACCTCTGCTGATCTTTGAAGAATCTTGAGCTGGTTTCAATATCGTCATATAATCCATTGAATTTATTTTGGGCTATTTTCATTTCTCCTTTGTGCTCCTCTTCCAATTTCTGATCGCTGATCTGCACAGTTTTTTCATTCAAGAAAGTCTTCATTTTCTCTTCATAATTTCGTAAAGACTGCTCTTTGAATTTTGTAATTATATTTTGAATGTTGCTTCGATCACCCGCAATTTGGCTCGAAAATCCCTCGTAGGCGACTTGAATCTGGGCTTCTAGCTCGTTTGCAAAAATTTGGGCTTGCTCAGGTGTAGAGATTTTTCCGGATTTTTTAAGCAAGTCAATTGATACTTTCTTAATGAGACGATGTGATTTCTCAAAGCTATCCTCATCTTCCTTAATGAGTTCGTTCATGCTTTCACAGTAGTAGGTCATTCCATCGTGGACCAAAGCTTCACCCTTTCGTTTGGTCTGCTCTTGAGCTGCAGTGATTTGGTGTTGAAAGGCGAGAAGCTCATTTTGAAGCTTTTCCTTAAGGATGTCGTTCCACTTGGGAAACAGGGGTGATTTTGAATTACCCCTGGAAAATTTATCCATGGATTTGTTGAATATTTGATTATGGCACATTTCGACTTGCTCGACTGTTGGAGAGATCTCAGTTTGTAATTCCAAGTTCATGTCAACAATGTAGTTCTCCGTGATGGTTTTGACACTGGTCTCCATGCGCTCCTCTGTCGCTTTTTTATTCGCGAGGTTAGTGTCTTGAATCTCAGTTAAGATCTGGCTGAGCCGCTTCTCCAACTCTGCTAAACCTCCACTTTCAATCCCACGTACAGCTTTTGAGTACAGTGTGAGCTTCTGGAGGTCATTTGTTAAGGATCTGATTGCCTCATTCCTGCAGGGATGATGTTTGTTGGTAATCTCTGCTTCATCTACATACCGACGAGACTGAATATAGGTGCTTAGGCCCTGTGTGTAAATTCGAACTGCATCTTCTACAGCTTCTGACATCCGACTTGCAAACTCGCTACTTTTGTCATGCATTTCCTTGCGGAAGTCATTAATCTGGGTTTCTAATTTATCCAAAAAGTGGTTCGGAGCCGTAGCTGCTGATTTTCGTAGGATGTCAAGTGCTTCCTCTGACACGGAAAGTTGTGCTGACTCAAAATTATCTTTTTCACAGCTAGAAACAAGGACGTCGATCATTTTATTTCTGTAGTGACTAAAGGCTTCTTCAACTAATTCGTTATTTTTGTTAGTTGCTACTTGAACGTCATTATGAGCCTGTTGTAGCTCTTTCATTTTCTCAGCCACAATCTTTTCCAGCAATTCCAGCCGCAGTGTGTAGGCGTAAGACCCGGATTTGATGGGACTCAAAATTTCTTTGGTGAGGCTATTTACAACAGTGGGTAAGCACCTGTTGATCTCCTCCGCAGATACGAGATCCCCTACAGAGATGTGGGCAGTAAGGACTGACTTGTTGAAGACTTCTTCCACGTGTGGAATAACCAAGCTTTCTAAATCTTGCCTGATTTGAAGTATTCGTTCTTTGTTACGTTTCCCAAACGTCTCAGAAATTAAATTAATTTCTGTACCCAGCTCAACAAGGACAGCGTCTATGTCTTGGCTATCATTTTGGAATCTTGTTTTTTGAAGAGCTTGACACAAATTGTGACAGTGAAGCCTTGCATCTTTTTTTTCCTGGTTGTGCTGGGTTAGAAACTGGAGTTCGGAGAAAGGCTCGGAACTTTCTTTAAAATAAATATCCATGGCTTGGGTGTACAATGCCTTGGCGGATTCCTTCGCTCCCCGAATGGCCTCTACTAAGTTGATTTTGTTCTGCTTAAACTCGGCAAATGAATTTGTGAAACTTTCGCTGATGAGTACTATTAAATTGTTCTCATACTTTTCAGCTATTTGTGAGCTGCTGGAGGAAGGGTCTCGACATTTTTGAAACATTTCAATGCACAATATCATATTTTCCTCGTGGGCATTTTGGTACTCTTCGTCCGTTGCACTATCCTTATTGAGCTCCTCCATTGCGGTGATGTAGCTGTGCAGTGCTCCTTCCACGGCATTTGTGAATTTCTCCTGGATGGATTTTTTTCGAAGGGCTCTCTCTCTCAGAATTGTGTCCCGCTGATGGTATAATTTGTCAATCAGAGTTTGCGTCCCTTTTGCATATAGTGGGGAGTTGTGATGAAGTTGGAAAAACTTTTCCTCAATTTTTGAACTTATTTTAGTATGTAATTCTTCTATGTTGACCTCCGTCCCGTTCTTGTCATTTTCCGCTAGGGAAGAGTTCATTTCACCTGTGTATTTCTTCGTTAAAATGTCAATGTCGGCTCCTATCTCCTGCTCAGCTGTCTTTCTTTTTTGAGCGTTTTGGTGTAGGATTTTAGTAAAAACTTGCTTTAGTGAGTCGGACAAATCTTTTTTAGCACTTTCTTTTTCAGTGTCATTGAGTGGAAGGCAATTTTCCTCGAGGGCATAGCTCATGAGTTGCATTGCTTTCTTCCAGAGTGCTCCATGTTCCTTTTCAAGTTCTTGGTCTGCGAGGACTGAAATTTGGTCAGAGATGAGCCTCTTCATTCGCTCCTTGTACTGAGCTTTAGCTCCTTTTTTGGCCACTTCCATTTCTCGCTGACTTCGGGCAAGTTTCTTATGGAATGCGGCTGAAAACTCAGCATGGGCCTGACCAATTTGAGATTCAAATAGGGGCTGAATCTCTGCTAATAGTATCTCTGTCAGGATTTGTGCCGTTTGAGAATTCTTTAGATCTGCATATACTGATTTTTTTGTGGCTGTGTGTAAGTTTTGAAATTGACTGTATTCCTTTGGATTTTCTGCTATCATTCTCTGTCTGTATTGAATCACGGCTTTGGATAAAAGTTCTTTTGCATTCTGCACGGCTTCCTCCTTTTGGGCCGATATTGCTTTCTGCAGATTTTCGTACGCTGTCTCAATTTTATCTGATAGGAGTTGTAGGGTTGTGTTCAGTAGCGGGTATTCAGAGTGTTTCTTGGTAAAATCTTGAGTGATTGATAAAGCTATTTTTGCATGGTATTTACACATTCTGTCATGTGGAAGAATTCGACCATCTATTTTTGTCTGCATCTGCTCGAGATAAGACTGTCCAAAGGTTCCAACTTCTTGCCGCATACGGTCTTCTGCTTGAGCCCTCTTGGCATCGTTCCGGGTAAGGAAGTCACGAAATTTGGATTTTATTAATGCCGAAATGGCCTCCTTCTCGCTTGCTAAGTTATTTGCATTCTTTAATTGTAGGGTGGAGCAGAATAGTGCTATTGCTTCTACTTGTGCGGATTTCGATGTTTCTTGAAGAATTTCATTACTGTGGAAGGTATCACCCTTGACGATGGATTCCATAACGGCTACATACTGCTGAACTGCATTATTTCGAGCTTCTAAAATACTCTGTTGGCGTTTGGTAATGTAACTT
The DNA here is from genome assembly GCA_034695245.1 of Dicyrtomina saundersi. Lineage (NCBI taxonomy): Eukaryota > Metazoa > Arthropoda > Collembola > Symphypleona > Dicyrtomidae > Dicyrtomina > Dicyrtomina saundersi. The sequence continues at coordinate 4,754 of JAQFZE010002118.1, read as the reverse complement.
GATTTGAGTCTGGCAAATTCTGATTTAAACTGGTTACATATATCGTTATCTGCGTCATCAATGAGCCGTCTACTACCCATTTTTTTGGATTTTTCAAATTGAGTTAAGGCAAGTTGACGCTCATCCTTATAAATCTGGTCAAGATCCTCGTCAAGAAGGACAGGGTCTTTTTCAAGTTTTGTCTTGATCCTAGAAACAAAGGTCGCGACGCAGGTGTTGACAACAGTGGCATTGCAAGCTTTCGCCTGGGCATAGTATATTGACTCGGGCGTGAGAAAGTCATCTTCGTTGAATAGTTTAGTATAGGATGTGAACAAGTCAAAAATATCCTGTCCTTTTAGAATGTTCCCATTAATTGTTTTCGAGGGTGGTTTATTACCTTTAAATAGAATATCATCCACTGAGTCGTTAAATTCCTTTACAAATGGGCCACAACTAGCGACGGATCCGCTGTAATCATCCTTTAGAGCATCTTGGCCCGGATGTGGGAGAAGGATGCAGGAAATATTCTGGAAACAATTTTCTAATTGGTCTCGAACCAGAGAGTTGCTCTTCTGATGTGAAGCCTTCTTCGTTAATTTATTTTGTATGAATTTCTGTCCTCCTTCAGAGCCATATGGAAATTGTGATGGACTGTTCCAGTCTCGTAGGAGAAATACCAGATTTTGAAAAGGTTTCCGTTTTCCTCCATTATTTGGGTCCTGGAGTGCCATTTCACCGAAGGATAGGAATTCATTTAGAAGTTGTAGGTCCTTGTCGTTAATGTTGTTGACTGTGTTGTAGAGGAAGGTGGAGGAGGTCAGGAGACTGAGTCCCATGAGGATGGACCATTCCCGCTCTCCGGTATCTTCATCGAAAACTCCCTGTGTGTCCATTAGGAGGAGGTCAAAGGGGGAGCCATCCAGCTGGGATTTGAGAGTGAAGGGCTCCGACCACATCCAAATTCCGTCCGTCACAGGGTCATTATTCCCTCTCCATTTAAACCCATGGAGCGGCTCCGTCTCGTTCGTTGTGCCGTGGAGACGTCGAAGAATGAAATTTAGATAGAAGGATTTACCTTGTCTCATAGGGCCAGCAATGGCAAGGACAACAATAGGGCGATCACCAGTTTTGTCCACAATACTTTTGAGAGCTTCTTTGTGACATTCGACTTTTAGAAGGCTTCCTTCATCTGATTCCTGGACGAACTTCATAATCTGTAATGGCTTCGCGTGAGCTGTGGAGGCCGAGGGGTCGTGGACAGATTCGTTTGTAGCATCAGCTTTGCCCGTCCCGCGGAAGCATGCTGCTACTCCAAAGGGTGGAGTGGTTGGTTCCATTATTTTCTGTATTAAAAATAACAACATACATTAATTGGATTTTTCTTGTCAGAAATACAATTGATATTTTGTTGGTGATGTGTGCATTTGAAGAAACATAGTTTTAAAATTTTACTAGATTCTCTGGAGTCGTTGCAATATCCAGATCCTGCACAGCTATTGTTTCGGCTTGTAAATGAGTTAATGCAGTTTTAAATACTGAACGTTGTTTTTCATGTCCTACGGCACTCTTCATAACGTCATCAAATGAACCATTCCGAACGTAATACAGCACTAATCAGTCCTTTAGCTTTAGCCTCGATTCTCACTGGAATAAAAAATGAGCAGAATGTGTAAGTTATTTCAATGTGAATAACATTTTTAAACATAAAATTTTGTTTTGAGTTCTTTTAACATAGAAAGTTTCCTTAAAGTATTGAAATAAAAATTAATCCCAGCTTTAACAACCGAACAAAAAACGAAAATAGCAACACTACAATATTTTTTTTACTGCTTGTTGCAATTTTCTATGCAGCAGAATATGTACATATTATGTACCTTATATGAAATATTTATAAAGATCTGTACTGTAATTATTGTAAGTAACAGAGTACCCCATACATGTAATACGCATGTTAGTGTTGCAATTTCTTTCTGCACTCTGCAGATAAGTGCATCCTGCGTGTAGAGGTTAAATTAGGTGGTTGCATGAGCTGTGTATTCTTGGTTTCAATAAAATTCTGATATGCATGTAATATGAATCATCAAGTGAATTAATTTAGCTAATCTCTACCATTGTACCGTTAGCGTTTACATGCTCGTTGACGTTGAGTTCATTTCATAGGCCTAAAATTCCACCTTGTGATTTGTTTGAGTCATGCTGGTTAAATGTGTTCTAATCAGTAATACAACTTGAGACGGTGAGATATGAGCTGAATATTGGAACTGCACAAAATAAAATAGATTTGAGTGCAATGTATAGTTATCGTTTGATCATATAGTAGCGAATGTGTTTATTTGTTCCAGATAGTTTCGTTATAATTAAATTGCCCATAATATTAATCAAAATATCAAAATCCAGTCACCAGTAACTAACGAGCAACTGGCAACAAACAATAACGTATTTTTCAGATTTTGAGAGAGATGTAGGTATTCGATTTTAGCATGCTTGACTTTCTATAGTTAGTCTAGTAGTAACGCCTATATGAGCCGAATCCATAGGATATTTTTGTACTTTTTTAATACAAATATCCCCATATTAAATACTACACGAAAAATGAATACGGGTATATAATTATGCGTTCAGCTCATAACTGTTGCAAGAAAAGAGAATATCAGAATATCTACACCTCGTTCAAAACCTTGAAAATACGTTCATGCCGATTACTGCTTTGATGCCTATTAAGATGATGATATATAATTAATCACTAAAGAATGTAGTAAAAATGTAAATATTTTTGTAGAAGAAAAATTCATCCTTACAAGTTCACAGTGTATACCTGCCGAGCTACTCTTCTTGGCTTCAATCTGAATGGATTTTGACTGTGTTTCTTCTAACGTCAAAACTATAATAGTAAAATTGCAAATTACGATCGTTAGTATCGTTAACCATGGGCACAACGTTTTTATAAACAGGTAATGGTGTCTGAGCCTTGGGAATGGCTGGCATTGCACTGACACTAACTGATATTAATAATTGGAGAGACTAAATAAAATGTAGATTCTAAGCGTTTTATTTTTTATACCTAACTATACTATCATATTATACTATTATGCTTTAATAAAATATTGACTCACCCACTTCCCGCTAATATAACAGTAGTAGTTACTTACGAAATTATAATTATTATAATTTAACTTGGTTTCATTTCTAGTCAGCACTGCGTATTTGTATTTCGTGTTCGTACATCGGGTGTAGTGAGTGGTGTGTTCAAAGTCGAGCCGATTGTCACGTGAATGTTACTTATACCAGTAAAAAGTAGTTGGTATTACTTTACATAAGGAAATTATTGTATACAAGGGAGTGTCCTCAAATTATGTTATCAGTAGGGTCTATGGGTCTACTTGGCTACTGATGACATCTCGGTTTCAAAATATCCGTTAACATAATGGTTTAGCTGCGGACAGGGGCGGGAGGTCATAGAGTAAAAAAAATGAGGATTGTTTGATGACGGCATTTGTGGACGATTCCTAATAATTACGCTGACCAGAATGATGAATGATCGAATACTGCGATCAGTTGCACACTCCCGCACCCGCACGTCAAACCATTCTAAATCTACGGTAGCTTTTTTAGCTGCCCACAAATCACAAATACAAACACATTTAACTGACAAGTGAGTTCACTGACTGTAACAATACTTAAAAAATTGCCAAATCGTTGTTTCCCCTTAATAAATCGTTTTATTTAAATTGACTATACTATGCTGACGCCTGACTATACTGTCGCTACGCTGATCTACAGTCCTGCAAATGCCTTTTTTATCTCAAATTTTATATTCCCTAAAATGTTTACTTGTACTAACACCTTCATAGCACGTATAAATATTATAAAATGAATATCAATATATAGTTCTTATCTACGAGTGCGAATGATTAATTCTCGTAGGGAAAGGGTGGATGGAAATTGTCACTCGAGTCCGCAAGCGAATCAAAAACCAACACATTTTGCATGATAAGAGAGTTTAAGTGTTGCTTAGTAGAATATCAGTATAAAATTCCTATTTACATTCAGCAGCAAAAGCTTTTATAAAGCCTCGTGTGTCATCTGTATCTATAGTCTCTCAACTCTCAGTCAGTATTCATATAGTATCGTCTGTGAAGAACCAAAATGACCCATATCCATTTTTAACTAAAAGCATTATTCACTATCTACAAAAATATTGAAATAGTTATGTCTTGAAATCATTTGAATAGAACATTTGGCACTTTTCAAAAATATGCAAATAGAACATTTTGCACTTTTCAAAAATATGTTAATAGAACATTTTGCACTTTTTGAAAACATGTAAATAGAAAATTTTACACTTTTCAAAAATATGTTAATAGACCTTTTTTTACACTTTTTAAAAATATGTTAATAGACCATTTTACACTTTTCAAAAATATGTTAATAGACCATTTCAAACTTCAAAAATATGTATTAGACCATTTCACACTTTTCACAATTTTTTTTTAAACAAGTACATTTTACGTTTTTCAAAAACTCTAATTTAACATTTTACGCATGTTTCTGATTTTGTTTTTATGACATTAGCTCGATTTGATTTTAGCTTAAATTGGATATGGGTCATTTTGGCTCTTCACCTACAGACGGTATGTAAGAATAAGGGGTCGTTCAAGTATTACGTAACGCAAAAATCGCCAATTTTACCCCACCCACTAGCCAGTGTAACGCGAACGTAACGCTTTCCATTACCCACCCATTACCCTTCGTAACGCAAAAATTTTAATTTA
>JAQFZE010002117.1:0-15402 GCA_034695245.1 Dicyrtomina saundersi | reverse complement strand
TGGCACTGGCTGTGCCGTATGTTGGATTTTGGATTGGGATCTTGCACAAGACATAGTAAAAGTAGTGTATATATTTTAGCAATGCAAAAGCCATCCCAGCTGAGGATGAGATGCGATGGGATGATGGGATGATGTACAAGTGCGACTGGAAGCATCTACGTACCTACTCCCTATACTCCGTCCCATATACTGCAGCCATCTACTCTTGCACAAGATATAATCGTTGGACTTGTAATGGATGCAATAATGGGGCTTGAAGGTAGTGTTACTCTCTTCGTGGGTCCCCATCTCTCTCCGTGCTATTAAACGGAGAAGAAGGGAAAAACGAGTAAAAGTCCTGTGTGTAGTAGAAAGGAGCGAGAGAGAGCCCAGAGAAGGGGGATCGGAGTTGAATGACTTGTAGTTGTTCGTATTGGTAGTGTAAAGTGTGTTTCTGCTATGCTATGACCTATACTACACTCTACAGACTGGGACTGTATAGTATAGAGACAAGGGATATAGGCTCCTAGGCTCCGCTATGCTATTATGTGATGATGGGTTTAAATGGGCTGATGGGACTAAATGAGAAAGAGAGAAAATGAGAAGGTTTCAGCCGCACTCTGTGCGTTTCAAGTCCAACTTGCTCCGTTCCTCTCGAGTCGCTCAAAGTTCTCACTCAGTGCAGTGCCTCCGAGTCTCTCCCTCATTCTGGACGAACTTGGGACGGGGAGAATGTTCTACCTCCTGAATCTGAATCAACTGATCCTCTCCCGTTCTGGTGCGTGTGTTTCACTCTCAAAAAACTCTATAGTGGATAGAATATATATAGATATAGGAGGATACACGGTAGTGGTGGTGGTGGTGGTGGTGGTATGGTGGAGTCGGAATAATAGGATCCCACTGATCCCAGTCCCAGTCCCAGGCCTCCTCTCCTATAATAGAATATAGAATCCCATATGAGCATTTCAAAGATTTGGAGAGACTCGAGTGAGTGAGCGGGTGGGAGCTGGAAACTCGAATGAGATTCATGGTGAGTATTGCATTTGAGCTGTATATACAAGTGTATAGAGTATAGTGCATATGAAGTGAAGATGGGTAGGTGTCTATCTATCTCTGTATCTGTAGAATGTAGACGGTGACGGTACACTTACACTTTAAGCCTGTAGAAGTGGAGTCATACAGGGAAATAATGAAATGATACAAGGTTTAGATCCAGACTGTACTGTAAAGTCTGTCTCTGTATAGTCCTGTGTACTAAAGGAGTATAGACGGTACAACTGTGTGTGTAGGCCAGTTGCATTATTATCAGAGTCACAGTCGCCGTCTGCTGCATCAAACCAAACCAAAACCAAAGACGAGTACCCTACTATACAATCATATTATATTATACTGAATGGCTCGGCTGGTGTGTGTGTGTGTGTGTGTGGTGCGGTGGTAGACGGAAGAGTGAACTTGAGAGAGGTGTATGGGGATGGGGTCTAGGGATGGGATATCCAGCGTCTCTAAATCGATATACCAAAAGTTGAAAAAGTATCGAAAATCCACATATCGATATCGATACCAGGAAAGTTTGAAAAACATTGATCGGCTCACACTTTTTGGCGCCTTGTAGCTAAAATTTTACAATTTTCATGGCGATTTTTTAAAAATCGGAATTTTAAAAATATTTGGAGAGAGAAAGTAGAAACATTTGTTTCCAACGGACGCTCCAATAACGCTTATTTCCTGCCATGAACAACAAAATTTTTTAAGAAAATTTAAAGTTAAAGGTTTTAGATGAATTAAAAAAAATTCCTAGTTATTAAATTAGTTATTAGTTAGTAAACCAGCTATCGAGAAAAGTTAATATTATTGTAAGTTTTGATATTTTAAAAGTATTAAACTTTTACTTTCGAAATTTTTTTAAAAAAATTTAAAAAATCATTCAGTAGTCGGTACTTTGTCCCGCAGTATCGGTATCGAAATTCGATATCCTACAAAACAAAAATTTGACGATGACGATATCCCAGCGCTAATAATGAGACCTTATAGTTGAATATGAATCCGAGTCCAAATGCAAACTCAAAGGCTCCCGTCTCCATCATATTGTGTGTACTCTCTCCTGCTCTCCCGTGCAAAGTGTAGAGAATAGACGAGAGTTTCCCTGTACAATGTGTGCGAGTGTGTGTGAGGAATATTATGGGCAGAGCCACAGCTGATTCTGATTCTGTCTTTTAAAACTTGCTCCAGTCTCGTAACAATTCACCATTAACTCTTGGCTCCAGAGCGAGGCGCTCTCGACAGAAAAGCTGACAGGTTACCCGGTCGCTGGCTCCTCTCCTCTCTTGTCCAAAATCCAAATCCAAGAGCAAAAAGCTCCCAACTTCCATGAGACACAGAGAAGGAGACGAGAACCAGAACCAGAACCAGAACTTTTTACACTGCACAACATTAAGTTGAGCTCTTATTATTCCCGAGTACAGAGCAGTCAGACTCCTGCTCTATCCTCCATCCCATCCAAGAGTTCTCTCTCCATACTAGAAGAGCCAGAGTCTGGCCGAGACCGAGACCGAGACCAAGCCAGCCTTCAACTACATAATCACACGACAACACAATAGGCAGGAGGAATAAAGGGAGAAGAGACTCGCTCTCGTCCCACAACCAAAAGTCCTAAGCCACCAAAAACTTTTCCTATATTCCTCTCCTACTCCTCTGTCTCTGTGCTCTGACGAGGAGTTTGACTGGCACTGGCTCTCGCACTCGCTTCACATATACCCATACCGAAGTACGGACGGCTCCGTCAATCCCTACTTCTTCTACTTCTACTTCTACTTCTTCCTTGTCCTCACACAAAAACAAGATTATAAAAATTCATATAATATTAAAATATATTATTATCTACGCAATTATTGTATGCTCACCAAAGTCCCGTGCCCCGTGTACTCTGTGCATCCCACCCAAAACCAATACCAATAGGAAATCCATCCAATTCCCTATCACACCACGGCTCCTACTTACTTCATATTTCAATATACTTTCTGGACTCTATTGTACTCTCACTCTCTCCACACACACCACGAGCGAGAAATACGCAGCATACATATATATAATTAAGACCGTGTGTATGTTAATAGCAAATTACTGGTACCCTGCTACGCAGACAGCAGTCCTCATATTACAATAGTGACTACTTACTTAACTGGGATGAAATACATAAACAAACGGTAAACGGGACTCGTACTTACCACTGCTACTTACACTCAATTAAAATATATAGATATATCTCTCTCTTATTCTGTGCTCCACCAGTCCCAGTCCCAGTCCCAGTCCCAGTACCAGCACCAGCACCAGTGATTGAGTATAGTTACTCTTTTTTATTCTTTATGGAATTATTTCTACAGTATTCCGAGAATTTAATAAATTTGTTTACTTTATATGTGCTCTGGCTCTGCTATATGGTTCGACAGGATCGTTCGCGGTGTGCTCGTAGTTACATACTATAATCAGCAGCACAATTACTAGACGGGAGATTACTATAAAAGTACGAATGAAACATACAATAATAATATCTGTGTGTGTGTGTGTGTGTGTGAGTGTATTGTAGTCATAAACAAAATAATAGTCCTCAGCCGCATCGTAATTCATTAAGTGTAGAAGTATTGCTGGGATCACATAGAAACCAACAGCGGAGCATCAACTTCATTGACAAAGATATCAAATAAATCTAGTAAATCTAATAATAATGGCATGAATAAATAATACTATCAACTATATATATATAACTTCTACATGGTAATGTGCTTTGGAGGGAGCGAAATCATAATGATTCTGGAGAGACCCTAGCTGATCCATTCAAAATTCAAATTGACACTCTACGTGTACTTGACAGCTTATCTTCTCCTCTTTGTAATACGTTTTTCCACGTCGTTGAAAGTTTCAATATAATTTTTTGGAGGAGTGTGACTCTGACTACTGTGTGACATAATACGGAGAGTGGATTGAAGGAGAGTGTGTTCATAGAGCGTCGTCACCCGTGATTGAGTAGAGAAAAGAGAGTGTGGGAGAGATAATGAAAGCAACTTGATTTTTACTTTTCCACTTCTCCTCAACAAGAAGTAAAAGAAGGGGAAGATTTTTTATTATTATTGTTATTACGAGAGCTAATCGTGTCGTGTGTCGTGGTTCCCCAGCTGATTGGTTGGAAAATTGGGAAAGGACCGAATTTCGGTCAGAAATAATTAAATACAGAGGAGTATTCAGACACATACCACAGATCAATCTCATAATATGCGTCTCCAATGATGAAATGGTAGAATTTTTTTAAATTCATTTCAACCGTAAACCGTAATGGAAATACTGTCGAACACGAATATATTAATTATGTGTACAGTAAAATTATACAGAGGAACATGAACACAGAAATTCAGTTAAAACATGAGTAAATAGAAGAGTCAGTCAGTCAGTCAGTCAGTCAGACTACATTCTACATTCTACATGCTACATAATAATATTTGCTTTGATACAGAGAAATCAGACTCAGACTCGAAAGCAAGTTGCGAGATAATATTAAATATAATATACATAATATTATGATAATGACGTTAAGTAAAATAAAGTGGATAAATGGAATCTGTTCATCCTCCTTCATAATTAAAATCCATACTAAAGTGAAGTGATATGTGTTCACTAAGGAAAGCCATCAATAATATTTATTGTGGGGGATCCGTACTCGTGAATCTTCCGCAGCATCATCCTCAACTGTCTCCACAATACTACTCTCACTCCAACTCCACTTGGATTTTCCCCTTTCACATCCTTTCACAATGTCACCGGTTCACCACGAAGAAGAACACAAGTGAAAGAATTAATAATATCAAATATATTATTGTGACTGGGCAGACGTTGTTCCTACGTGTACTCACAAGTACGGTGGTGGGTCTGGCCATTTGTCAGAAAGTGACTTACGTGAGATCAAATATTAGTATACGACGAGGAGGAGGAGGAGGAGGAGGAGGAGGAGGTGGTGGAGAGAAAGGATTGACTCGAAAAGTATAGAGGAATTTTTATAAAAGTTGATAACATTTAAATTAGTAATCATGGACAAGTACGAGTGACGTGACGATCTCGACACCGCATCGCAGCTGTGTTTAAGAATCTCGTCTGAATGCAGTACTCGGATTCGGAGATTTCGGAATTGTATGCTCTCATTTTTTCATTAAGTTATTATTTGATTATTAAATATGTAGTATTAAGGGCATGGGTATACTATGAGCAATGTAGAAACTTTACAATATTTATTGGAGGTTTGCTATAGTAGTAGGTAACTGGTAGGTACTGTAATAATTATGTAATCCTTGTAATCAGCTAGAGTTATGGTTCGAAGTAATGTTCTCGAATATTTTGCTGGAATTCGTTCAGCTGTACTACTGCATAATAAATACCGTTCAATGTAAGTGTAGAACGTACTGGCAATCATCAGATAGTTTGAAGTGACAATAATTATCCTGACACAAGTATCTGATTTCCTGAAAGAATGTTTTACGACATAATATTACATACCACAGGGAAGTAGAGGAAACAAAAGAGGGAAAAATCCTCAATTTCATGATAAGTAGCTGAATGATCGAGTGAGGAATGTAGATTAATTAGAAGCAGTCGCTAATAACTAATCATCATCCTATAGGTGTTACCGTACGCATACATAAATATATTATGTAGAAAAAATAGGCTTGGAATTCTTGATTTCTTAATCATCGAACTTGGAACTGGATTTTGGGCCATAAATTCTCTAAAGTTCATTCTCGCTCCCTCCGCTGACATTGACTATAAGAAGATTACATTTTCCTGCTTTTTGACGTATGTACATATGAACTTTAGCATCCTGCAGTAGCTATATATGTACAGTGCAGTAGCTAATTCCCTCGTAATAATAGGACTGCCAAAACAACATTAAAATTAGTCGCCAAGCGTAAGGTATAGAGCTAGTTTCCCATACACTTATACTACATACCTCATCGTCATTTTCTTTGTCAAGTTCAACTTTGAAAAAATCAAGGCAAACTCGAAATGAAATGAAATGAGCCGTTGTCTGCACGTAGAATACTAAGTACATTTGGTTTTGTAAGGCTTATTTGCTAGTTTCTTGGTTATTTATTTGTGCAGGTAATTTCATTAATAGCTTTGAAAATTAAACTAACAGTTTACCTAATCTTAAGCAAAATCAGTTAAATAGGCGTTCACTTTCCATAGTTTAGCTGAAACCTCGACGGTCACACAAGTCACAGCCCAACGGAGGCTTGAATACGCAGACACCGAAAATGTTGACCTAGCTTCCTTGATTTGTCCATCCTCAGTCAGAATATGATAGACGGTATCGTAAAATAGGTTTAGGTAATTGCAGTTTTTACCTGTATTTTCTTGAATATATATCATGAAATGGATGGGTAAGCAGACTTAATAAATAATAATTTGTAACGTAGGTACGCGGTAATAACTGAAATAAACTGATTTGTTTAATGTTTTTTGTACTCTTGTGCACTGAGGAACCCTGTCACTTAAGAAATTAACAGATTTCGTAAGAATCCATGTCTTGAGCGTGGGATTAATTTACACGACATTTACCGATTACGACTACCGAGTGTGTGTTGAACCTGACTGAAGTATCAATTGACAATAATTATTACAAAGTCTTAGCTAACGCTCACAGTTATAAGCCACAGTTATAATTAGTTAATTATGTAGTAATAGTTATCCTTATAAACGAAAGACCTTCTTGGTTTTGGTGAGTCTCACAACCAGTGCATTGCAGAACAAAAGCTCGTTAATTTGCATAGGGAAAGCCCTTCAACTTGTATATACTTAGTAAGAAAGTTCTATGCACTATATTATACACAGTATAAATCAAGAATTGAAATTAATGAAGTTTTCATAAAATATTTTGGTCGGAAGAATCTTAAATAATTGCATTGATCGTGGGTACAGCTGGGAAACACATTGGTTTGGTAGGTTTAGTAACATTGTGGCTTCCCATATTAGTAGAATGGATGCATGTCATGGCGTCTTTAGGAACTGCATGGCTATGGCTTTGACTTACTCATCCCATCGCGACAAAACTACACAATACACAGATACGAGGAGACCCCCTCGTACCTCTTGGTGTAGTAGGTTCGATAGTTTTGAATGGAACTCTGATCATCCCAGTGGATTACCTTGTTGTTTTGCACCTGGTGATTTCATCATAGACTTGTATTATCGGAAATTGAAAGCCTACCTAGTTTGATCACTGCTTGCAACACCACACTCACATTTGTAGGTAGTTCTTTGGGCCGTAATTATAATTATTATACTATACTTATAATCTTACGGACGGTTACACACAGATTTTTTGGACTCATTACATTGCAAGTTAAATATTGAATTTGTTTAGGTAGTAACATAGTATGTAATTACATCTGTTTTCATCCATATATGTCTTGTACAAAGCTGTCATACGCTAATCATTGTAGTTGTACTGCGGCAGAACATTTTATAGCTCCCAAGGAAGCAGTACATAATTATTGTAAAAAATCGAATATCCAGTTTTGCTTCGTGTAGTGTTGTTGGTGTTCTGCTAGGAAAATCTCAGAATTTTATAACGGAAAAGTACAGCAAAGTATGCCATTTAAATTATTGACTATTGTATAAGCTATGATGAAATTCAAAAAACAAAAATACTTCATTTTTCTTCGAGATCCAATAGTGAATTTTTATGAATTTGGAAACGAATTCCCATTTGCTCATCTAGAACTCTCCTTTTAGTATATAATTATATGCTTAGGAAATGTTCACTTAAATTTTGGGGAACTGAGCCCAATAATACTCTCGTTTAAAACTCACCCCTTTCCCTCTTCTTGTATACCATGATTTTGTATGCATGGGTGTACACATTTATATGTAATTATGTGCCATGCATGGACGGACTGGAGTATTGATATATGATTATAGGCAGATATATGTACCTTCTGCGTTTTGATTGGTGTGTGTTGGCTATAGTGCATATTAATTAGGTATATCTAGATACATAATTGCATCTGAATCTACCCTCATACTTTATTACTTCTTAGTTTTGAATTTTGATATAAGTAAAATTGGCCAGAGTCATAACTTCATAACATTCGTAGGTAGTATACTATATAGGTAATTACTTTTAATGGAAGAATCAAATCCGCTTTCTGATTTGAGTCATTTCAGTTTGGTTAGAAGATGCCTACGTATATGTACATAATTAGGATTCGTAGGAAGACTAACAGGATAAAGTTGAACGTGGAACACGTCACCGAAGTAGTAGTCAGTGTGGATGATGTTGGTGCAACACGCCTCCGTTCTATATCAGGAAAGGCCTTGTTCCCCTCTCAGCGTCTCTCTTATCAAGTACCGTAAGTTAAGTTTTAGACTGCGTATATAAGATACTCACTCGATGACCTTACTCATAAACGTCGACTCAGAACGACGAAGGGCAATATTTAAATCGTCATAAACTTAAATAATCCTGGAGCTCTTCTACTATCTGTACAGTAAATACAGGCACTGTGCTCTGTTCCTCTGTAATATATATGTAATCAGATATCTGAGAAGTCCAGCTCTCTCTCTTAAAGTTGTCACTAAAGCACAAACTTTTTAAAGGCCTAAAAATACTAGTAGAGCAAATACAGCAAGTATCGGTAATCTTTAGTAATAACATTTGCGTTTGAAGAATCCACAGCGCAGCGTGTGGTTCAAGTACCCAGATCCAGATCCAGTTTAGTTCCTGTTTGATTTCTATTTATTATCCACAAATTAAATAACCAAAATATTCATTTATTTCATTTTGTCGATTTGACGTCTGTCCATACAATACATGGGGTATCTATTATCTATCTACATTATACACGACTGCAAACTGTACATATACAAAGTCTTTAGCATAGGGTTTCCATGTAAGCAAAACTGTTTATACTATAAGTAATTGTGTACCTTACTACCTACATATTATGTTCGTCAGGTCTAACAAGTTTCTATCATTTTTTTATTACTACTTGTTCTATTTAAAAGCGTTAGTTATAGGAACACGAACCCCAGGATTTTTAATTGTATTTAGTTTGAAATTTATTTTGAGCGTGTTAGCTAATATTACGGGCATACGCAGCATACAATTTAATTCTGATCCGTCCCTTCAAAGAGGCAGAGGTAAATATTGGCTTAAATATTGAGTGAGCAAAAGTCCAGATAAAGCTATCACACGGTACACATGGTGGACGGTATAAATCAATATTTTGGGCAGGTTTTCGTAGCCTGTCTGCTCTATGTGAATGAACAGATACTATTTAAAAGCATAGTTTAAATCATGAAAAAATGAAGAGAGGTGCAAAATAAAATTTAAAGTGAGAAGTTGATAAGCTGATAAGGGTACAGTAGTAAGTAGCTGAGTAAATAAAATACAATGACTGATTCAGAAAATGGGATATGTGAACACTTGAGTGGTGCACGTAGCCACATTTTTCGTTCGTTCGAATAAGAAATCCTCATTTCTGAGTCAATAATGCTCAGTTTTATACATTGTAGATTAGTGGATGTCCAAGCATTTCCTATTTAAAGTAAATAGGGAAATCATGATACAAATATATCACTTTTTGCAAAAGTGAAAGCACAGATATTTTTCCATAACTGGAACCATACGAAATTACATAAACGGTAAACACAAAATACAAAAAGGAATATGTAGGGAGTTTGTTGGAAGGAGTGCAAGTGGGGGACTCACAGCTGAAAAGTATGAATGTTTTGTTATTAGTCACTTCATTATTATCATTACATTGTCGTTTAAACAAGCATTGCAGTAGTATGGCATGGACATGCTCAGTATGTGAGTAGCTACTGTCGTCACATTTGAGCTGAACCTGAAATAAGTCAGGTGAATCTACAATCATATAGCAGTGCAAAGCCATAACTACTACCTACTGAATAGTAAGTACCTACCTATATTGCGAAGCTATAAGTAATGGATTTAAACGGAGAAATTCCCAAGTGATTGTTGCAGTCAACAAGCAATTACGTCTTGTGCTACATTGTTGAACTTTGTACAGCATCAGTCATATGTCAGTACATATTTAGAGTAGGGTAAGTAATCAGCGTCTGCGACTGCAGTATCTGCATGAAGCATATTGTAATTATGTGTGTAACATTTTAAATAGAGAAACGCGTGAAAAAGTGAAAGAGTATAAAAATGATCTTTACTTAACAAGCCAATGTCTTTAATTTATGTGTTATGTAATTGCCCTTTGTATAACATAATATTTGCATCTTTTATCCTATGCATCATATTTGTAAGTTTGCTTCCTACTGATTGGACTTAAGGCGGTTCGATACACAGTGATCAGATCATAGTACATCCACCCGACGCGTTTAGTGATCATTGAATTGTCGATGTCGAGGCGACTCTTTCCCGCATAATATGCAGTACTGAGTTTATTTCGTCCAAATCAGATAGTTTTAAACTGCATTTGAAACGAATATGGAGAGAGTGTAGTAAGAAGTAAGAGTTTCCAAGTGATTGTATAAAAGTATATACAGAATAGCGGGATGACATGGAATGTGTATACCTTAATAGTGATTATTTAAATGCTTCCTTCCAGGGTCTTGGGCTGTTACGGTTATGAAGATTTGAGCTCCTCGTCAGAAACCTTCTCGATGCCGGACGGACAGCGACCTGTAAATAAAAGTAAGAACTTCCATGCAAATTTCTTGATGCAGTTTACAGTTATTTTGTCACTGAAACTGAGCACGTATGTAGGTAGGTACTTAGTTGTAATTTTTTTCTGAGTCATATCCTTGGTTGACTGAGTGAGGATGTTCTTTGTAGAGCCTGAGTGTAGAGGTAGAAGAGTATTTATATGTGATTAGTTAAAACTAGAAACAGACGGTGTATATGGTTATCCTATGCATATAGATACCCACAAATGTCGTCCTCCTTTTCCTCTGACTTTCAAGAGTAAGGGCAGAAGTGCTTATTCAGGACTCAGGCACTCAGTCATATTTGTGCGATTGTATTCCGTATTATGGGTCTCTCGAGAGATACCGATACGAACGAGCTACGAACTTAACAATTTCAAATCTTCAGTTGGATCTACAATCTACAAACTCTAAAAGATTTCCTGAGTACGCGTACCAAAGGTAATTAAGGTACAGTGTAAATTGTAACTTGTTTTATTCTCTTCTAAGATTTGATGTGAACCATACCTTTTACAACATTAGTCCCCTCCAACCACCATTTTCACACCGCGTTTTTTTTTAATATTCAGTTGAGCATAGGAAGATACAGACAGGGTTTAAGGGAAGCAAACCGGAGACTATTAACTACAAGCGAATCTTATTTAATTATGGGTCACAACTCATCTTCCTGTATGGATTTTGAGTTGATAGCTTGTTGGTAGATTATTTTCGTATCACCGAAGTCTTGAGCAATTTTTCCACTTATATTACTATTTACTGACTACTTAAGGAGATGATCTCGTCCAAGCATTGATTTTTAATATGCCTAATACATTGCAATAGTATCAATATGGTTCAAAGGAACTTATTTCAGGGATTTGCAAAATAACAAAATATCGTATATTGTTTCTCTTTAGAATTTGGAGTAGAATCAGAGCTAGACCTTCGAAAGACAAATAATATGCTTGTGTCTTTCTGTAGATTGTAGATGTAGGAGCGACCGCCCTAAACAGTGATGGGCTGTATTCAGGACAAGTTCATTCTATTTAGGCTGACACATGGAATTATTAATAGCTTCAGCTATATTTATATGTAGTTAGTAGCCAACTCTAATCAAATGATTAGGGTTAGTCGGCTTATGAATTTATTGCTTGAGAAAAAAATATAGGATTTGCATTCACATGTTCAAATCCGTTGTTAACAACAGTTTAGAGTAAACAATATTCCCTAGTCAGTGTTCTCTAAACGCACTTCCTGAACTTTGAAATTGTCGAGATCAATTATAGTTATATCTGGCCGTTGTTTAGGTTCACAATAATCTAACACAATAATTATTATATAGCCCGGAGTTTTATTCCCTCGCCTTGAACAACTTGTAGTTTTGACAACACTATAGGGAATTCCTAATTTATGCCCCCCGCTGACTAATTTGTACATATATTATGATTACAGTAATAACTGCTTATACTACTTAATAAGTTACGTGGATATCGGAGATTTAGTTTCCTTTCCGTTTTCCCTCTTTCTATCTTCTGCCAACCATGTAAGTAGTCTTCAAAGGAATGTGTTTCGGTCCACAATTTTCATTTATGAAACACGCTTTTCCAAGTTT
Organism: Dicyrtomina saundersi; assembly: GCA_034695245.1. Lineage (NCBI taxonomy): Eukaryota > Metazoa > Arthropoda > Collembola > Symphypleona > Dicyrtomidae > Dicyrtomina > Dicyrtomina saundersi. Next base: position 3,110 of record JAQFZE010002117.1, on the reverse strand, counting down.
GGACCGCTCTTGAAAATTGGATTGGACCAAAAAGGGGTCCGCGTAGTAATAGCGAAAAGATGCTGGTTAAATCTAGATTAATAGTAACACTATATAAATATAAAATCATGGCGCACACCACATCACAACCCCTCCCTCCTGTGCATATGGAAATCCTTTTGAATTAAAATATGTGTCGGCTACGAGTGAGTTAAGTGCACAATATTATTTCCAATTTCCAATTCCAACCTGTTTCACACTCACATATTATGTAGGCTCGCACAATTATTACAAAATCATCAAAAGCTGTCAATCTGAAGAGTCCAATTCCAAATCGAAAAGTTTCCTATTCCAAAATTTTTTCGTTCTTTAGTGATCGAAATTTTCGGGACTCAATCAACGCGATTCTTCAGATTCGATTTCTCTTCCTTCTTCTCTTCTGTCTCTTGGTTCTCACTAGTCAGTAGAATGTCGTCCTTGTATTCGCGTTTTCTCGTTTGTCGTGTTTTTTTGAAGTTCTGTAATCTTATATTCATCTTAAGAAAACATTGCATACCTATAATTACAAGTAAAAGTATTTATACCTAGATAGAATTATAGAAAATTAGAATGCCTTTACGTATCCAGTATACACCGTATTTCCTTTAATAGTGGACCCGTCTACTAGTCAAATTCCGACCACCTACTATTTACAGACCAGTTTACAGCCATATAATAGTGTGTTAAATAGACCCGTTTACTACTCAAACTCCGACCTCCCAGACCCGTCTACTATTATAGGAAATACGGTAGGTAAGGTTACCTCCATACTTTTTAGCTTGTACGTTTATACCTTTACGTGGGCTACTACTATCTATACCTATAGGAAGGAGTATGTATAGAGAGAAATAGAACTCTGAGACATAATTGTTGAATTAGAATTTAAAGGAGACCGAAATGGTTCTATTTGTAGAATGGATTTGTCATTTGTGGAGAGTATGCGTGAGACTGGCGTGCCTGTGGATAGATAGAGCTAGACTAGATTTTATTTCCCTCACTTCACTCTTCGCTGCATCACTGCATCACTGCTTTTGCCTTCAGCGTTTAGTTTGAGAGTTGAGCCTTTTTAGCCATTTATTTAGTCCGGCAGCTCAATAGAGAGGAGATACATTTTGGAAGAACTTTCCCTCTGTTGCCTCGTAGCAGAAAGGTTGGATTTGTCTCCAGACACACTCATTAATTTAGAGACAGAAACTGACTAGTCAGCCTATATGTCGTCCCCCGTAGATTTAGTTTTGTACAAAACATTACTGAAGTAAGTCCAGTTTCCTTCATTTTAACTTGCTTCATTTTGCTATTTTTGAATAATTATTATTTTATTATAATCTATTTGACTTGGCTTTCAATTAAATAGGAGCTAACTAGTATGTAATAAATTCCACCAGCTACAGGTAGAATAAAAATAGTTTTTACGTATGTAGATGGAAAACATTACAATTAGTAGAAAATATACGGACTGAGGACTGAGGCTAAAGAATTGAAACGTGAAAGTGATGGCCTGTAGTAAACTAGAGAATTATATAGGCATAGGCTTCAACTACAAATGGAAACCTAAGCACCTACTTAAAAGTAACAGGAATACTCACCCCTTTTAATGGTGTTATAAACTACATGGTATCTAATTTGCTAGATTTGTTACAGTAGGTATAAAAGCACTAGAGCTAATTTCATAAAATTTTTTAAAAAAGTTTCAATTTTTATGCTTCCACGTAATGAAGAAACTAGACACGTAGTTTTCGTAGATCTTTAAATACCACAGGACACCCAACACTCTATGTTCATCATGCGATGTTTAGCCATGTATATTACACAAAATATACCATGCAATGACATTCAGTGGGCTCTGATGCTGTAATACCAATGCAATACAGTTGATATATAATATATACAACAGTTCATGATATAGAGCTAGTTATAAGCATTCATATCTATATCAATGTACTTTATTTCTATATAGGTATATAGATTACGTATATATGCTTGTTTCTTAAAAAATGTAACCATATAATATACAAAGGGATAGAAAAATTAAAACTTGCATGAGATGCAGTTATCTGGACAATTTTCTAGTTGCTCATACACGTAAGGATAAAAGAACAAACAAAATTCTTGTGCGTAATGGAATAGGTTATTAGTTACAATAATTAGTGTAGGTAGAAAAATTCCTACATCTGATGGTCTTGTGTATTAGATTGCAAATAAATGAAGAAACGATCACTAAACTATAAGGTTTCCAATGTATACAATTGGGCATGTTGTAAAAGAGATATATCTGTGAATGGAGTATGCGGTACGTCAGCATATTTGTGCGAGAAAATAAAATGGAGTTACTAACTATAATTTAGAGAATTTTAATGCTGCCCTAAACCATTTACGTATAAATTAATTAGTGACTGACATGAAAGTATGCAAAGAACACTTTTAGTTTAGTAGTAACAATAAATTATTAGATTGCAATACCCAAATAGCAAAATTCACAATCAGTTATTTCAAAACATTCTCCTCAACTTAATTAGAAACGTGGCAGCGAATACAAGGAAAAGGAAAAACAGTTAGCTTCATGAATCGGAATTTAATGTCTTTTATATTTAGTAATTAAACTATTTTGAAATTTGAATGTATGGGAGAAACAGGACTTTTAGTAAAAAATATTTACATTTTAAAACAAGGAGCGTGTTTTGAGATTAATTGGGATTTCGATATGCACATTCTCTACAACTGCCATGATAGCATATTATGACATAAAATATACAGTACAATAATATTCAAAATCAGACACATGCGATTAGTTTTGTGGATGTGAATCCACTGTATATAGTTAGCTTAACATTGTTGTTTTGGAGCAATCAAAATCAAAGTAAGCTTGATTAAGTCTAGACCCTAAAAGAATCATGAATAGTAAGGGGATAATGACTATTATTATTAATTATGATTTGTTAATCATTGATAGCGTTCGAATTATGTAGTTATGTATGGTACGAGTGCGTGACTCAAGAATTTGTTTACGTGGTGATACTGTACCGAGCACTGAGTTTAGACAAACGAAGCAGTTTCATTTTCCAAGAACTTCGAATGGTATCAAAGAGGCATTT
>JAQFZE010002116.1:0-15405 GCA_034695245.1 Dicyrtomina saundersi | reverse complement strand
ATAACCCCCAACAATTTTACACACTGAAAGAAAAGGTAGTTTCCATCCTCATTTTTGTATAAAAAGGAAAATGTGAGCCATAAACTTTTCATCCTCTCTTTTTTCCTTTTGAATTTTCATTTTCATTTATATGGAAGTCATCAAAAAAAAAAGAAGAAGAATAAGAAAAAGAAGGAGTAGGCACTGTGAGCCACTGTGTACAGTCGAAGTCGAGTCTAAGTTTGACTTGTAAATATTAGAGGATATTCATAAAGGAAAGATTTGACTGGGGATTCCCGACCGTATTTTTATTCACAGGAACATTACCATTATCATTATACTCTGAGTATTTCCACAAGAAATAAGCATATGCTCTCATGTGCACTAACGTAAAAGGAGAGAAATGCTGGAGACGAAAAAAAAAAGAGGGGAAAAAACTTTGGCGTGACTTGGAGCTTGAGTTCCTTGGTATCCGTAGCCGTAGTCGTAGTCATAGTCGTTCTCTAGTTTGAATTCAACTTCGACTTGGAGCTTCACAGTTACAACAGCTCACAACGGAGATAGTAAGTTTCTTTTTCCACTTATTGCTGTAGAGATGTACTCGCTGATCTGGTGCTGGTGCTGGAGCTGGAGATGGAACTGGAACTGGACGTGTGGATGGGACGGGGATGCTGGAGCTGGAGCTATGGAACTGGAATTCTAAAGATGCAAAGACAAGGAAGAAGTGTTCTGTTTTCACATTCAGATACAGAAAAAGATTATATTATATATGTACTGTCTATATAGCAGGCAGGAATATTTAACATATTAGCAGATGATATGCATATAGGCTCGAACATTAGCGTTATCCCTCGTGTACATAAACTCATTTCTATTTCTATGACTCCTCTATCTCCACTCCATTTTAACCTGGAGCATCTGCAAATTTCAAATACCGTCGTTGAAGAATCAAAATGACCTTTATCCATTTTTAGCTCTAAAAACAAAATTCTTTATCTACAAAACAAATTAAAATATCATTTTTGTGAAAGCATGTAAATAGAACATTTTACAATTTTCAAAAAACAAGCAAAAAAAATTTTTTACGCTTTTCAAAAAACATATAATATTGAAAATTTTACACTTTTCAAAACACATGCAAATAGAACATTTTAAAATTTTCAAAACACATGCAAACAAAACATTTTCCACGTTTTAGAAACTCGTGGCTAAACTTTTACACATCTTTCTCATTTACTGCTTAATGGACTTGGCTCATTTTAATTCTAGCTAAAAATAGATATGGTTCATTTTGATACTTCACAGACGATGCATAAGAAGGCACCTCCAGGCTCGAGATGTAAAAGAAAATGTATAAGTACATAATATATCTCCATTTGTAATCCTACTGGTATCCTTTTAAGAAAGTAATGCTAAGTCTTGATTTCTTGATGTGTGCCGCAGCCGTAGCAGTATAGTAGTAAGCCCAGTAAAAAGATAGGCTCTTACTGTTGATCCACGAGCTGTTACTGCTTCTATCCCACTCGTACATCCACACATCGTATCGTGTGGGAACATAATGCAGTGTGGAATAAGGATATCTTTAACTTGAGTTGGGATACTCGGGAGATGTGTAAGAGGGAGAGAGAGAGAGAGAGAGAGTCGAGAAAACTAAAACTACCAAACAGAGAACTGAGGAATAGAAACTGTAGACTGTACTGTGTGCATGCGTTGAAACTGAGCCCAGTTATTTTATTTGAGCCAATAAGGACGGCCTTTCTTTTTTCTCGAGAAATTCCTTCATCCTCGTCCTCCGCGTTAAAACTATAAACCTGTCTTTCATTTTCATTTCAAAGAAATATGTAGGTACAATCCTTTCCAAGTCCCTATACCCTAAGCCACACGTATAAACGAAGCACATAGCATAGGTGGGTGGGTGTACTTTCTAATGTAGTATTCATCTATGCATAGATATCAAGGATTTAGGAAGACCCTTAAATGAACGACCGAGACCAAGACGCGGACTACTTAGGACACGAATCCTCTTAAATTTTATTAAACCACATTATTTTTGAATTTGAGAAATTCGTATTTTTAGCGCATTTTCATTGACAGTAAAAAGTAAAAATATATTTAAAATACACAGCTTTGTCCCGTCACATAACCGTACGCTATTTTTTACAGCATCAGCATATGTTTTGAGACTTGGGACAAATGTATAATATAACGCGTATTATTTACATTTGTAAAAAAAGTATATAAGAAAGACGTGCCTTTTTTTTAGTAGAAGCCGAAATTGGAAGGAGACAACTTTTAAATGGGAGGGAGGTGATGCAGCAGAGGAGTGGAGCAAGAATGAGAAGGAGAGCAGGGCAGAAAAGACTATAAAGTGTGCGTATGTATTTATTTATTGCGAGATGCTATAAAGATGCCTATAGGATTTGAAGACGAAAGTAAAGTGAGTAGGCACTATATATATATTTGTGCTACAATCATGAGGATGTAGGTGGGTATAATGGGATGCGGCATGGAGAGGAGACAGATACATGGCGGACTGCCTATATGGATATACACATGCATATACAGAGAAGAGTTCAAAGATGGTGGGTAGAAAAGACAGGATAGAAATCATGATAAAATATACACAGTTTGCTGTCTCAGATTGTCGTCGCTTCCAGCAGAGTAATTAATTTATTCTCCAAGTTGATAAGGAAAAGTAAAGACAAGGAAGGTTGTACATTATAGAGTGGAGGACCTAGGCGGCAGACTCAGGCGGCTACGACAAACTAATTGGATCGGATCGGCGGAAGGTAGTCGGGAAAGTTTTGTAGTTTCCTCACGATTTCCGTACCCAGGCTCTTAGAACACATGGCTCTCTCTCTCTTTCTCTCTATGCTCACGCCATTCCCATCCCAATGCATACATGCACCTATACAATATACTATCGCCTTTACTTTTACTTTTATTTGACTGTTTAGACCAGAAAGGATAGGATCCTTCTCAAAATCCTAGTTCTACCCTCCTCTCTACTCTCTCCTAACTTCTACAACTTCTAGAAAGCATCTTTTTTTAGTAATCTTGGCCTGGCCGCGGCTTGTGCTTCTGCTTGTACTGTCTCCTTATATAGAACACAATAATAAAATTAGTATACATTATCCATTAACTCTGTGCACTACATACGCAATATGAGGCTGGGTAGGTACATGTAAATCACATTAATAAAAACAAAGTAGTTCACTACCGGATTCCATACTCAATTCAAATAGATAGATTGCTCTACTTTAAATTTAAATAGAATTATTATTAAATCCCTTTGTGACAGTAGAAAATGCTCATAATATCGCACTGGGCATTAGCATAACACTACCTATACATGCTATGTTTATGGATGCACAAAACTTTATCGAATTATTTTTACAGTATTAAACTTGCCTCTAAATTTCGAAACATACATACCGTATTTCCTGCAATAGTGGACGGGTCTGGGAGGTCGGAATTTGAATAGTGGACAGGGTCCCCTACTACAGGAAATACGGTACATGATATACTTCGTCGAGTGTCATCCTACAATCAAGGTGTTCCAAGAAGGAATGAAAGCAGCTCCCTATAATAAGAAACACGAAAGAATAAAATTCCAAACTTAAAAGTTGCGAAAAAGAGAGAGCAAAATGAAGAAAGTGAGCAGGAGTGTCTTTTTTTAGTGCTAGATTTTGAGACGAGAATGAGGATTTCTGGTGTCTATAGAATTTCAGAAAATTGGAATCTACAGATTGAGCACTGATCCTGAGCTCTACGCTTCCAAACTGGACGAAGGATGTAAAAAGCGTGAGCTTAAAAAGTACAGATAGAAAATACAGAGAAGGATTGTGAAGGATCTTACGAATACCTACGCAGAAAGAAGAAGAAGAAGTAGTCAAAGCAGTAGAGTTGAGTTTGAATTAAAAAATATGTGTAGTATATAGAAACTGACTGAGGGCGAAAAAGTGGGGCTAGGAATGGGAATAGGAAAAGGAGAATCGGAGAGAGTGAGCAGTACGGAGCAGAGGAGAAGAGCCGGGTAGTCCGGGTAAAGTTGGGAAGGAAGAGGCCCGAGAGAGAAGTCGACGTCGGGTGGGAGTGAGTAAAGTGATGAAACCCACATAGACTAACGTAGTAGCAGTCGAAGGTTTTTGCGGCGGGACGAGCTTAATTATTACCAAGGAGGGGTTGGGTGGAGTCGAGTCCCTAAATCCGATTCAAAGCGCGACGTATTCAGAGGCAACGGAACAGGAAGGACGTACTTGTCCTCGACGGACGTTTGCAGGAAGTCAGAAGAGTTCCTTGTGCCGGTATCAACACCAAAATTACTCCGTACACGAAAACATCATTTCCACACTCAGGTACGTACATTACACCTTTACATTGTTCCACACACACACACACACAAACACACACATCCACACACACATCTCATCTCCTTTTTAGGAACCAAAATCTTACCCCAAACAAATAATAACAACAACCATCCATTAATTCTCAATGTGCTATAGTAGCTTCTAATTTCACTCAGACTGACTGACTGACTGGCTGACTGACAGAGACAGACACAGTCACAAGTTCTTCTCGTCCACATCGGTGCCCTGGTCTGTTTTCGACTCAATTAGTCAAAATTCGACTCCTTTTTTTATTCCTACATTCAAAAATTCTCACGTGTGTCTCCCTTGTGCCAGGCTCCCGGTCCCTTTAAGTGTGTGTGTGTTTGGTTAGAAAATTAGATTTTTCCGAAAGTTTGAACCCTTAACCATTTGTACTACAGCTCTCTCAGATATTTTGATTCCCGATTTCATTTTAGTTGGACAGTTTGAGTCGCGTCGCAGGAGGAGCAGCCGTGACAGAATTCCACTGTCTCTCTCTCTGCCTCTCTAGTTCTAAGTAGAAATTACATGGCATAGGAGGAGGACAGGACGAGAGTGGGAGACCCACAACCACAACCTATAGAAATCTGTTGACTGCCGTCAGTAGTCGGCCCAGTCACATAAATAACGACGGCGAAAGTGAGACATTGTAGAGAGTGTAAAATTATTAATCATAAATCAGAGAGCCCAAAATCAAAATCAAGGTTTAGAGCGCTGGGTAATTTAATATCCTTTTTAGTGTTGGAATCTAGAATCATATCGTACATCGCCCCATCGCTAAATGAAGGCAATTTATATTCCATACAAGACTTCCTCAGTAAAATCTCTCTCAATTTCTGGTTTCTGGTTTAAACACTGTCAGCCCTGAAACCCTCAACCAATAACCGTCCCATATAGTCAAACCATAATACTCCGTATAGTGTAGTAGTACATTTTACAACCCACAAATAATAATACTAATAAGTATATATATATACAAACAAAATAATCATAATCATAATCCTAATATGTAGTCAATGGTGTGAGTGAGTGCTATTTGAGTTTCTTCGTAAAGTTGTTTATGTTGTGATCAGTGTTGGGTGGGTGGCTGTGTACCGAGACGCGTTAAAGTTAAAGTGCTGTCTATTGTACTGCCTATTGTTCAGATTTAGAGGCGGGAGACGAGCGTCGTGATCAAATTTTGTGATCAATTTCCAAAATCTCTGACAGAGAAGAGTGTCAGATTCTCCCTTAGGTAGGTGGTGCTTTGACTCTTATACATTTTACTATGTTTTTTGAAAGGGGAGGAAATATTTTTCCTCATCGTCGAGACTCTATAATACAGTCAAATTTAAGTATGTTCTTATGTTGTGAAAGTTGAGAAAGTTGTAAAAAAAAATGTGATTGAACTCAAGATGACAGCGATGAAGAAGATGATGGGGACATTGTATATATGTTCGTGTGTGTAAAATTAGGGAAGGATTTTTTTTAAGAGACGAGAGATGAGTACACAGATGAGAGTTTACGGCTCATAGCTTTTAAAGGTACATATGCACGGGTTGACTTGTGATTATCTGCAGATTCCTACGCCATGGTTTTTCTTCCGTATTTTCCCATTTTATTAATTTCCATTTTCACTTTCTGTATAGCACAGGACAGGGTGTAGAAAAGAAAGTGTGAAAGGGAGTAGAGGAAGAAAGAGAGATGTGTGTAGGATGTGCATTGTTTGAATGGTTAGAGACAGAATGGAGAGAATATGCCCGAAACAGTAGTGCGTAAGATGTATAGGATCTTTCCATGTAAAAGAACCGGAGTAGAAGAGACTCTCATTGTTAAAAAAAAAACTCACTCTTATACAGTGCAGTGATTGTATTCATTTTCATTTTAGTCTTTGTACAGTCGACTCTCGTCTCATTGTATGTAGAGTGGTGGAGGTGTGGGTAATAGATTTTAAGAAAATTCCGGGTGCGTGCTGTTTAACCCGACGGCTATTTCCGTGGACGCCGCACCAAGTCTCATGTAGCGGAAGCAGCAACCTTCCGACCAGGAAAACTAGATGCCTAATATCAATGATTGCCATCATGACAATATAATTTCAAAATACGTTACCTCATGTTCCTTCCTCCCGAAACTCTGGCTTTATTTTTTTTTTCTCTCTCTCTCTCTTTCTCTTTTGTCGAGTCAGACTAATCTATGAAGGACGTGTGATATTAAGTGGTGGTGTGAAAGACATTTTTCTCACAAAATCTAAATTAATACAATTGCAAGTTGAAAGGTGACGCGGATCTTCTTGTGCTCTTGAGGAAATAGAATGCACACTTTTGGTCTATGGTCCCATTGCCATCCGGGTTCTTTTATCCTACTCCCATACATTTTCATTACAAGTAATGGAAATGTACTCTGTTCCTGGCCGTCCGTCGGTTCAGTAGTTTAAAGGCGGGCTGGGACATGAGAGCTTCTCTGTCATTATGTAATGTGCCAAGTTTATTGAAATTTTAGAGGCTATAAAGGTCCGTGTTAAAATTATTCTGGGAAATAGGGGATGAATTTGAACGCATACAAGCATTATGCACTTACATTGAGTAAGTTGAAAATTTTGAACTTACGCTACAGCTAGATCGGAAATAATAAGAGAAAATAGTTGTTGTTCTTGTGAGTCTTGAGCCTCAGTCGGTAATTGTAATTATAGAGTTTTTTTCGTGTATGTGTGTGGGAAGGAAATTTTTATATGTGTATATTTTTGCATTTTGCACACTATACAAAAGGCAAGTGCAGAATGTAAGGAAATTAGAATAAGACGCTGACATGACAATTTTAATTTAGGGCTTGACGTTTTTGACAATCCCAATGAGAATGTTACTTGACTTTTAGGAGACGAAAACATTCAACGACCCAGGAAAAAGGAGAGTTTCAACCATAACCATAATTTACTATTGTGTTGGACATGCATGAAATGAAATGGTGAAAGGAATAGTTTTAGTTTTTTTTAAAGGATTCGGACTAATTCTTCGAGTGTAATATACGTATAGGTAGGTAGATGGGTCATGGAGCCTATACCCAGGTACCTACATAGTGTTGCGTTGGTGGTTTGGTGGTGACACACATGGTCTGTAGTAAAAAGTAATCACACATTTATCTTAGTTACATCTGCCATTAAGATGGCGAGGAACTAAATACAGCACGTCAATTTGTTTTACTTCTCTCCTCAGCGGTCTAATTGCTCAAAAAATTACATGGATTTCACCACTCGAACCACACTCTCTCCGAGTCAGACATGTTCATAATGTAGGTTCACATAATAATTGGAAGTTTGGACGTGGAGGGAGAAATGGTAGCTACAATGTGTGAAATACTGTCAGGCTTAAGATTTAATTGTAGCTATTTTCTACATGCGTTACACAATTCTAATCTTCTGTTCTGGTTCTGGGAGTAGAGTGTAATGGCAGGAGTAATCGCATAGAGCATTTCTTGAATTCGAGATTAATCCCTATATTTTCACCTTGATTTCGGCATCACAAATATAATACTACTCAAGTATCATGTCCACTACCAGAGTCAGGTTAATAAGAGGGCTGTCAATGACAGTATAAAATTTTACTACTGCCAGCACATATAGTTCAATGTAACGTAATGTAACGTACCTACCTTGGCTTTTCATTTTTGGATGGGATACACTATAATATTTCGATTTGAATTTACTAGTTTACTACTGTAGTGTGTGTGATGTAGTAGATTTTTTTGAAGATAAGCTGCAATGATTTAGGCGAAACATGCATCACCATCAAGGTTGTAATTAAATAATGTTATTTTTTTTACTATTTACTAAAAATCTGAAAAAAAATTTTACACGAACAAATAACCTTGTAGACGAAGTACTGTTTTCCATATAGAAAAAAAGAGCAATATTATTATTGTATACCGTATGTTGCAACAAAGTCTGACCAGTCACATTAAAAATCACGTAGGTAATACCTGGGTCCTACAACATTTTTTGAGTTTGCAAAACATAGTTGTTTCAAGTAAAAATACACCGTAACTATCTGTCTGTAGGAACATAAATAAAAAAAAGGATTTGGAATTTATTGAAAAGTGAAAAGCAGGAATGAGTAGTAGTGTGTGTGCAAGTACGTCCATGCTTTTGGTAGCCATGGATATATTATGATTTGAGTCTTTCCTTTATACGCACTTTTGTGAGGAAATATGAGGAGTCGGAGGATTGAAATGGAAATGGGAATAATAGAGAAGTGCATGTCCGCAATTGAAATTTCCAGCGGCGAGAGCCGGAAGTATTACTTCAAGTTGTCACACCTTATTGGTTTGCTCCAGCGGGTATGATATACCATAGAACTTCAACTTCGATTGGATTGGAGGACAAGGGGAAAAAAAGTGCTCGCCACTGTCTATTATTTTACACGTACAACTTTGACAATAAGAATAATGTGTGACACACAGGACAGAGCAGATACTCTGCTGTGTCCTGTTCTGTTATACTTATACATACGTATTTTCAAAAGATGGCTTGCAGTATATTATGGTCTGAGAAAACTTTCAACTCTTACTTGCCGTTTTCCTTTTTCCTATGGCTGGGCTATGAATAAACTCAAAGAAAAGTTTCTTATATAGGTAGACCTACCTAATTTTGATTTTGACTATGGGACCTCCGTATAGAGTGTAGAATAGCAGGGCAAAAGTATAAAATGGAGAGTTCCCCACATTTCACATAAACAAACCAAAAACAACCAAAAAGGCCATGATAAATTTTTCTTTCAACTTGAAAGTGAGTTCTTGTTCTTGTTCTTGCTCAACACAATGCAATCTCCCACCGAGTTTGTTTTCTCTAGGTAAATAAGATATTGATATAGGTACATATAGCTTATATAGAAGCACCTTTCCTTTGCCGTACTTTGGTCGGATGGAATTTTCATTTTTATAGGGCATCACAATATACACGGAGTATAAGAAAGAAAACAAATTGGAGCAGGGCGCCTCTCAATCTATATGCAATAATATGTACGGTGCATGCATATTATGTGGAACTGTTCTTTCTTTGCGGTTTCAAAATTATGTGCCTGCCTGTGTTTGTTCTGCTGGAGGAACGAGCGAGAGGGCTGTAAAGAGGCATGCTATGTTTTGGATTTTGGATTTTGGATAGGATAATATTGTGTATAGGGACAGAGGGGATGACGTGACGCTCTGTAGTTTAACTCTCTCCTACAAGCGCTTGTCTTTATCCATTTGGTTCTCGTGTGAGTACAATAAAATTTTACACGTAGGGATTACAAAAGTATTACACTTGTACTTTAATCGTTAGTATCCCCGTGAACAGGAACAGTATGTGAAGAGAGTAGCTACAATCAGCATGGAAGCTTTATCACCAGTCCCAGTCCCAGTCCCAGTCCCAGTCACTGTAGTGTAAGTTTTAGTGTAAAATCCAAACCCAAGTTTCATGCCAGAAATCTCCCTCTCTTTCTCTCACTCATGTTTTCTAAGACTTGTTTTACGTATTATATAATATATATTTTTATTTTTATTTTCTCGGTGAGCTTACAAATTGCGCACCTATACATGTAGACACATTTTTCTTGCATGAAGGCATGAACCATACCATTATGAGCCTACTTGTAAAAAGCAGGAGAATTACAAATGGTTATTGTTGCTGTAAAAAATTTGTGAATAAAAAAAATCATAGTATATGCATTACTACACATTTGGCATGTCTTACTATTCTGACTCTAAAATATACAATATATGTTTCACTCATACGTATTTAGGCACTATAACATTATAGAAATCACTATTTGCCATTAGTCCATTTTCCATTAGTTAGTAGAAGTCCTAAGTCCTTGGTCTCTCACCAAGTAAATTACACCTGTTATAAATATATTTAATTTAAGAAAAAGGAGAGCTGTTGGAAAATATTTTTTAAATTTTATTTTAACATATGTTTTTTGTTATATTTATAACTGCAGGCATTTTTATTTCTGGCTGACTAGTGAGTTTTATTTGGCTAGATGTGAGCTCATTTTTGTAGTGGTTCTTTTATGACATTTCCAGTCCAGTCTTTGTAACTTACTCTTTTAGTTTTGGTTGGGACTTTTGAGAGTCGGGCGATGAGTGGGAAAGGTATGTAAAAGCTAATGAGAAAAATAAAAGTGGGAAATAGCTATGTGGAAAATATAGACTGGAGATATATCCGATTCATACACCTCAGAGATAGAGAGAAATCATACTTAGTAGTAGTTTGTGTCTGTGTATAGTAGAATATTATTACAAACCGAATTTTGAGTGCTTCTTTTTCTGGTACGAAACAAAATATATTGCAGTTATACTAGACTCCCATGTCCCATATGTATACTATAGTGGATATCTAAAAGGTTTATATGATTAGCTGACTGTTACTTTCGGGTTGTTTTTGTTGGTTAGTTGGTTGGTTGGTGCTCAGTTGTTGGGTCGTATAGGCGAGCCGCAAGAAAGATTTCACAGGCCTACAATAAGCAAAGTCAAAAGTGTTGAGGATCGTTGTTGTGTTGTTGGCGCAGGAAAATGAAAATATGAAATCAGCAGCTCCTACTATTTACTACAAATACATACAGCCTTCATTTTCTCCCCTTTGCTTTTTCCTAATAAGAATTTGCCTACTCTGCCTGAGTTTCCTTGTGTTAGACTTGGCGTATAGATAGGCATGACTTGATTTTTAGCGTTAGCTTTGGGCTTTGATCAGACTTTTAATGACTCTGCTGTGTACCATTAGTCCAGCCATATTCAACAGCCAGTATGATACATGAATGCATTAGTAGTTAGTAGGTCCTATGATTAGGGAACGACGTCAGTCTAAAAGTACCAGAAAAGGGTTCATAGTTGTTTTAGTTAGACGACAAGGCGAGAAAGTTGCTTGGGGGTTATGGGGCAGCGTGTAGATGTGTGAATTTTTATTAAGAGTCGAGTAATATGTAAATCACACAATCAAATAATCCGAGCCGCAGCAGTGTTGTTTACAACTGTTCTGACAATCTACATTTTGTAACTTAACTTGTACCGCCGCACATTTTACACAATATATTTTTTATAATAAGAAATCAAAAGGCTAATCTCTATTCCCTATGGTCTCGCTCTATAATAATGTGAATGGTATTGGCCGTTGGTTGTTGGTGTGCTGTGTGCTATATGGAGTTGCATTCCTAAACGACCGAGACTGAGACAGCCAGTTAGTGAGTCGAGTCCAGGAGTCCAGTCAGTCAGTCAGTCATTGAATGAAAGAAAATAGTTAAGAGACGGATTGGAGTTGTAAATGTAGATTGAAGTTGCGATGTTGGGGAACATATCATGTTAAACCAAAGTAGGAGCTAAAGACTTGAGCGACACGTGAGCAAATAGTTACAAGTGTAACTAAATTTTATACCTTACAAGATCTTCTTACACTTCATATTTTAATGTGTGCTTGAGTGTTGTACAAGATTAGATTTTTTCTCTCTTTCTCACTCTGACTTTCTTTCTGAGTCTCTCTCTCTCTCTCTTTGTCGTACCTCTGTGCCTGGGAAAAGGAAAAAATGGAAGGGGAGAAAAAGATACGGGGTTGAGGATATAAAATACCCAGTGGTTTATAGTCGATTAGTGATTGCGAGTTTTATATCAGACTGATTAGTCGGACTGATTAGACAGTGGGAATGTTCTACACACCAAAGTTGACGTTTTTATGTGACACACTCTGTTGATTTATTGACCGTCGATTTGAACGCGTTTTCCTCTCCCCGTCTACCTTGATTCAAATCCTCAACTTATTCTTTCTTTCTTTTTTTATTTTACGGCGACGGTTTACGGTGTGTACTACGCTTTACAGTTTACGTCTACTCCACATAACTACAACTACAGCCACAGTACAAGTACAGAAGTACAAAGGAAGAAAACTTGTTGTTCTTTTGTTTCATTCTCACATGTGAACAAATTATTTTATTTATGCGTGTATAAAGCGTGTCCCAATCCCAACCAAGCAACCACAAAAGCAACACACACACACAACTTGTAATAACTTGAAAAGTTTTATTGAGATTACCATTTTACTCTTATCATCATAGTTTGAAGCATAAATACTCTTAATAAAAACCCTTGTTTTTTTTACTGTGCTGTTGACGTACAACATTTGAAGTGTACCTTTGGTTTGGTCTATTAACATTGCATTGGGAAGGAGTAGATCCATAACCATAACTATATGACCATAATAATACTTGGTCTAAAAATTTATTGTTAGTGTGCAGAAACCTCATTAAAAATCATAAATTGATAATTTCTTCTAATCTGAACACGATAAATCATTCCCAGCTTTGTACGGAACCTTGTACTAACGATATCAGTATACTACAACAAATTTTTATTACATTGCCATTGCCCCTACTACCAAACCGAACCATATTATATAGAGCCGTAAAAGTTATAAGACGAGAAGGAGACTTGCTTGTATGAGAGATAAAACAAATTGTGTCATATAATCATAAAGTAGTAAACAAATTTGATTTGGACTAAGATTTCAAGTGAGATTTGAAGAGTGAATTGGATTTTTTGAATTTTGTTAAAATTGTTCAATTTATACATGTATTTTTTATGACTTGCACACAGTGTCCAATAGTACTCCAACAACTACTACAAGTAAAACTATAAGTGAAGGAGACGGCGGGGGAATTATAGTGTCTTGAAAAATAAGAAGAAAAATAGAAAACAAATCAAAAGTAAGAGTAAAATTGAAAAAAAAAATATAACGTTACTCTTGGACGAAGTTTTGGAATAGAAATTTGGACGAGAAAGAAAGAAAGAAAGTATTTGGAAGGACAGACAAGTAATCGATGGGATGTCGTCAGCTAGTGCAATGGTAGCTGCGACAGGGAATAGTCTCCAAATGTATGACACATCTTGTTCATATCAGGCAGCATTGGATCTAAAACGGATGTCCAGCGGAGGTGGGATGACAGGAGTCGCTGGACCCATGACTTCTTCTGCCGTAGGTGAGTAAAAAGTCAAACCTCTTCTGTATCTGTATCCCTTACCACTGCCCACTCACACCACCCGACCCAAACCATCACCAACACAACAACAACCAACACCACACTTCCCTCACACTCTCCTCCCGCATCATATCATACCATCATCACGTCATGGAGCACAAAACGGAGCAGACAACTTTTTCGGAGATGCCGCCGCGTCTCCTCCCTTTCTATATAACTTTGAGTAGTCTGCAGTAAAAACAGAAACAACTTTTTGGTTTTTTTCTCTTCACCAAACCCAAAAGCCTATAAAGCTGAACATATTATGTAGGTACTATTTATTTATTTTTATATTTATCCAACTGAGTACAAAGTATGTACAGTGCAGTGGGTGGATTGGGTTGGGACGTTGGTGTGCCGAACCAAATTACCTACATATAGTACGTATGGCAAGTATATAGATATAGGTACACAGCTCCATATCTATGCAGCCCAGCTCATTCATTGAGTGGAGTAACTTCCAGTATTCATAAAATTTGAGGAACAATTCAAAAGCTTTTATCTCTTTTTATGACTGATAAAATGGAAATTCCTTCATCTCTCTTTTTACTCCGTAAATTCTCTGCGTCTCATTCGGATACTGGACAGAAAAGCGAAATTCTATGATATGTTGTTACTTTATTTTCATTTTCATTCCCCTTCCTTTCAAATTACACACGAATGAGAGCAAGAAGGAGAAGGAGAACGACGATCACATTTTATAATTTTCCCCCTTATTTTTTTTTTTGTTCTTTTTTACTTTTTTGACTGCTTTTCAGTTTGAGAGTCAGGACTGACACAGTAAAGACAGACTATGCTGAAAACTGAAAAGGGAAAAAATTTGAGAGTTGATATGTACATAAATAGAGATATGGAAGAACGGTATACGAATGGCACGATATTGTTTCTCCCATACCGTAGGGGAAGAAGCATTCCTGCTTAATTCCAGTAGACGTACGTTGGACATATGTAGAAATGCTTCTTGGCCGATAAGATGTGTGTGTATATGCCGTTACCGTTTTTGAAAGCTTTGGCTAAGAACCTGAGTAATTTTTGTAGGTAGGTACCCCACTACAACCAACAAACATTGGATTCCTTTACGGTAAAATCCTTTATTAGATTTTTGTAACGCTATGATTTTGTAAGGATGAACTTCTTACTAGTGTAGTTTATGTGTGAGTGCGGGAGATTCTAGATTATTTGATATGGCAAAGGGCCAAAGAATTGTATTTGTAACTTTTTTTAAGGAACTTCCATTCTTATTCCATGTTTCATCATACACGTCTATTTCATTTAGAGTCTTTTTTACAGTTGTCCTTTCCATGCTCCAAATATTTTTCCTTGAACGTAGTAATAGAAACACACACAATTTTTGGGTTCGTCTATTTACATATTTTGTTATGGAGGCGGAGGCACATGTAAAGACTCGTAGATATAAGGGGGTTTAAATTAGTGGATCTAATTTAGTCGAAATTGAATTATATTTAAAATAAATTATATTTTTTCATTTGGGTATAAAAACATAGTTTTGAAAACAAAACCATCATTGGATTTTTAGTTTCCAGAAATAATACATATAGACATTCAGATGATAGCTATAACATTACGTACATTTTTATTGCTGCAAATATCACAAGTTGTCCTTGATACACACAAACACTTTACATTAAATATGCCTAGCAATAAGAGCCATACATGTGACACTTGTTTTGCTTTGCCTTTATCCTTACATTGATGATGAAATATGTACGTAGGTAGGTGTACTTGTGTATGTGCGAAACTGAATCTAGGTTAATGTCAGCTCGTAAGTTTTTTTTGTAAAGATCTTTAAATCAAATTGAGTTGACTTTCATATGATATTCGTAATATAATTCATAAAAATACATACATAAAGTTAACCTTGCATACTTACCGTGAAGCTCCAAATAGAAGCTCCAGGCTTCTATTGGAAATATCTAGTTCGAGCTAAAAAAAATAGCATTACCCCTTATAGAATATTCCCCGGCCTCTATTAGAGACCAGCCTTTATTGGAGATCTCGCTTCTATTTGAAGATTTGCGGTA
>JAQFZE010002115.1:0-15405 GCA_034695245.1 Dicyrtomina saundersi | reverse complement strand
GAAATTCCCATGCAAGCCAAACAGAGGTGGCACCTCACCTTTATACTACCTAACAACATCACAACTGTTGACACCTTATACAGCAGGGCAATGTAGCAACCAAGTGCACATGAATGAAGTAATTGCCGTGTAATCAAACTTACAAAAAGAAGAAAGAGAATGATGAGTCTCGAAAGGTAAGCCACCCACACAAGACAATGCAATCCAATCCAATCCAATGCAATGCAAAATGCAATTCAAATTCAAGACAAGGCAAGAATTAAATACCAATACCTACAAAGGTATGCAAGTGAGTACATACTTTGTTTTCCCCTCTCCTCTCATTTGTTTCAGAATCAAAATCACCATTTCTTGAGGTTTTCATACCACAGCCTTTTTTTTATATTGTATATTGCGTATATGGTTGTGCATATTATTATTAAGTACCTATAGGTATATACTGTATTAAATCTGTACACTACACACAACGTGGGGTGGTGAGCCCAAGGTAAAAGGCAAAGGGTGAAACCCTGGAGTATGAATGTAAGTAAGTTAAAACTCGTGTGTGAATTCTGATCTCTTTAATCCTAAAGGCAAGTCAATTAGATAGTGAGCATTGTCCATCAAACACTGAGACTGAGAGGTGCATACCTTTAGGTTCCTTCCAACCTGCAACTACTTCCAACTGCAGCAATACATATTAATCAGAATCGTTATCACCCTGCTGATATTGGTACAAATACAAGAGTGCTTTTAATATTATTATTGGGCTCTAATATATTTATATAATGGAGCTGTCGAATTTACCTTCCCTAAAGTGTGTGCTGACTAGCAAATAGCAATGAACTACTCTGCATAATATGGAGAGGTACTACCTACTACCAATGCTAATTCTAAGTATATTACAAGGTACCTATACCTACACCTATACCTACACTTACATAAAATCAAAATCAACCTGCGTAATGGTCCTGTATACAGAGCGAGTCAGTTTTTGCCGCTCTCTCTCTCTCTCTCTCCCTGTCTGATGTCTGTTTCTGTATTGAATACTGATGCTGATATAGATGCGCTCGCCCAACACCAACATCATAACATCATCTTGAGCACCTACTCGATCTATCCTCCCTTCATCCCTCGTCGTCGTCCTCGGCCGTCGCTCAGCCACACAGTAATTGTATAACAAGCCACAACAATCCTCAGCAACAAGAATGAGAATGATGCTAGCCTACGCAATGCCTACCTCCACAGCACAGCACAGCACAGCACAGGTAGAATATAGTCAACAGAGCAGATAGGATAAAATGCACTCATATCTGAAACTCTGTATTCTTTCCCTCCTTGATTCTTGTATGGTAAAGCCCATAAGGAATTACATTTAAATTGCATTGCAAGGGATAGGAAACTCAATGTAACTAAACGAACAACCCTTCCTTTCCAAATCCAAATCCCAATCCCAAGAGGAGTACGTAGTTGTTACTCATTCTTGATGATGAAGTTACATGTTAAGGTACAGGAGGCTGAACACAACACTATACCTTATAGCTTTTAGCTCACTTGCCACATCAATTGTTCAGTGTTTGTTGCATGCTCTTTTCAATCTTGATTCCCAGTGCACGAGGAGACGTACGTGCAAACAGAGCTCAGGACAGAGTCAGTGCTGTTGTTTTTTTAAACCCTTTTTTCCATCGAGGGTACCCTTTCCCTCCATCCGTACCCTGTCAAGGTACCCCCTGCCTCCTTCAATCATATCCCGAAAGAGATCAGGACCACAATAAGGACTCTCTTCCAGCCTATAATTAGATTGTGAAGACGTTGGGACCATCCAATAAAATCCTTTCCAGCCAAATTCAAAAAAATCTCCTTACACATATTTTAATTTTGTCAACAAACACAACAAAATATTGTGGATATATAGTGAAAAGTGTACACCATACAACATATTCAAATTGAAAAAACAAATTCATTTTGACATTTGAAAATTTAAAAAATTAAAATTTGACTTAATACTTATATTATACGTATTTTTGTGAAAATAAATTCTACATAAAATTTGTGATTATCATACTAATAATACAGTTGATAGTAGTATTGTCAACATAGAGAAAAATCTATTTGGAAAGTGAAACTCGACTCAGTTTTTACTGTTCAACTGTGTCTGTTACTATTTACTATTATACAGCGTGGTATAATATCTTTGGAATTTGGATTTTAAAATTCAAGCATAATATACGTTAATTGAAGTAAGAAAAAGAGCCCAGAGCGGAGCTATATAGGAATAATAATATAACAACAAACCAAAAGCCCTCGCTTGTTCACCCTCCCTCTCTGTATGTGTGTCACTATCGAATTTGCCATATTGGGCATGAATGGAGTCAGTCTGTGATTTGGATTTGTGAAAGGAAAAGGCCTCTGCTTGGCTGCTTGTACACGCAGCCTCTTTTACTATTTCATCATGGCAAGGTAGGCATATTTCTATATATATATATAATTTTATATTTTGTTTATTTATCCGTTCTCAATTTGCTCAAAAAGATCATACACAGACCTCGGACTAGAGACACGAGAGACCCATCAACATGAGTTAGCTTCGGCATTTAAAATATCGTAAAAGGACAATTTTGTGAAAATGAAAGGAAAAAAGGTAGGAGTGCTCCTCACCCACAGCTTTACACTATTATATACTATTTTTTTACATACACGTTGTCACACTCACACACATACCCACTCTTTCGTATATACTCTCTGTGTGTGTGTGTGTCTTCAACAGGTCTTCACTCTTCTATTGATAATTTAAGATTCTTTCATAATCATTTTCTATTATACCTGTACCACCATCCATCTACATACAAATACAATCTCCACTGCATTTTCTTAATGCACCACGACAACCACCGCCGTGAAGGATATAAATAAAATTACACAAAAGAAGTACTGTGCAAATGCAAATGCAGAGGCACAGGTGCCCACGTAAATGGTCCCTGTATAAATATACACACACAATACAAACATAATTATAGATATTTGTTTCGCAATCATTTTTTAAATCTTTTAGATATGTGTATTGTGCTAGCAGTGCAGTAGTAGTAGTACAAGACACAGAGGATACAAAGTATCTGTTAGGTGTAGGCATATGTAGCAATGCACGTACCTATATGCAGTAAAAAGTTTAAAGTTTAGGACGTCTTAGTGTGTGTGTAGAAAAAAAAAAAGAAAAAGTAGATGAAGATTCTCTCTTGTGTTGACTATTACACTCGACACTTATAGTGCCTCTGGGCACTTATTTTAATTATGATTATTAATATTTTGAAAATGAAAACTATTTAGCATTAGACATTTCTACTATTTTCATTGTTGTATTTTTTATTGTACTACCACTGCAGTCTGTTGTTGTTGTTGGCGTTTGCATTCATATGGTTAGAGGCAGTCCGCATATTATACATTACAAATTACGATTATGATGATGATGATGGTGATGATGATGCGGAGCAGTTGAAAGTGAGCAGTGAAGTGAACAAATGCATGAGCAACTATAACAATGAATGAGTTTAGCTGGATATTAAAATATTAAATTAGCACTTTAAAACTTCTACATTTGTAATCCTGAGAATAACATGACTTGCTCTATCCACATAGTTTTAAAGCTCTCTCATGTAACTTTTGTAGTAGTCAAAACGAAAACAATTCTGCAGTAGGGAACAATTCATGTGTCAGTTTGGAGTGAGTAAAATGTAGACTACGCGGACAGACAGTATGCTACTCACTCACACAGTCAATTTCAATTTTAACTTCATTGTATAAATATTTTTAATCGTAATAAACAAAGACATGTGCGTTGAACTCTTTCTGCCCTGTTCACTGTATTTTGAAAATGACAGAGCTACACACTACATAAGATGCTACGTGTACTGATATTCGTCTCCCATGAAACGTCGGATGTACCTCCGTCCATACGCACGTACATGGAGTCCTACCTATGTATATCTATATACATGGTAGCTCTATAGCTGGTACTGGTAGTGCTAGTTCTTATGCAATTATATTATTAATTTTTGCACTCCCGACTATACCTATACCTACCTATATACGTAACTGCAGTATGGCAGGCAGTCACTGTACTGCACTATATTATTTCGCCATCATTCTAGATTTATGTGAGTAAAACGATTCAAGATTTACAGCTTATTACTATGCATTCATTTATTGTGAATAAATTGTAAAATTGTAAGAATTACAGTTCAGCTCGCAAATTGAATAGAATTGGTGGAGAAGAGGTTGTTTTACAATTTTACATGGTAATAATGTAAAATGTACAAAGTTAAACGTGTGATGAGCAGAATGGACTGAGACACACATAAATATATAGTCAAATGTACGCACCTACTTGCCTCTGCTTTTACAATGGACGGATATGTATGCATTGAGTTTGAGTGTACCCATTAATCTATACATCATTAATTTAAATTCTTGTCCATATCCTCCATTTTCTCAAATCATAAACAACAACAAAAACAGGTAAATACAAAAAACAAGGCGAAAACTGCTGGTACTGGTACTGGTGCTTGTTCTCATCTGGTAATTTTTGGTCGGTCACAATCTGTCTATATACGAACAATAAGTATTGGAATACCATATAGCAATTTAAAATGCACTGAATTGCAATCAGATGAGGGAACGGGCACGAACAGTAATAACGTGTAAAAAAAATCAAACCTACAAAATATCAGTAGGTTGGGTTTTCATGTGCCAATAAGGTGCCAATACTGAATACTGAACCGATACTCATCTGAACTGACCAATATGAAAAAAAATCATAGATAATTATTATTTAAAATTTAGAATTGGAAGTATTTAAAATTGAAAAAAAAATATACATAGAAATTCAGATGGTGGAATATAGCGTCACTGTACTGTACTGTAGTAGACTGTCTGTAGACATTTATATCGGTATCGGTATCGGCATCAGCATCTCAGTATATCTGTAAATGATGTAATAAGGAAGAATGACCAAGAGCCAAGAGCTAGCCCAAGACAAGGCAGAAGAGACGACGAGATAGATTGCCATTGAAAAATGTTTGGTGAAAACAGAAAAGTAAGGCCTTGAATATTTACAACCTGATTAAAAATTTTTCTCATTAGTTTTCTTCATTTGTTACTGTGTATTGCTCTGCGGTTACTACCACAAATTACATTGTACACAACCAAAACCGAGCAGACTCACTTTACTCCTCTAGGACAGCGCTATATAGGAAAAAGGCATAACAATCTTGACGTACAAAACAACGACATCAAGAAGAACAACAACACAAGAACCGAACAACCTCCAAAGAACCAAGTCTTGGGACTCACTTTACGATTTATGTTAAATGCACTAACTGCACATGAAGTCATTCTTTTTTACTCTCCGACAGCTAGTCAAATGGAATGACAATACAGATAGCTATTACATGTACGTAGGTACCTATGCACATTCTCGTCCAACCGTCAACGATGTAGTCAACTATATCTAGAATCTAGACTATAGACAATATTTATTTGCTGTTTACAGACATATATTATAATGTCAAAGAAGTTTTATTTTTCCCGACGAGCGACGAGGCGATTCAAGTGCACACATACACATACGAATAGACAGATTATAACTCACTAGTCAGTCCCAGTCGCGCGGTCGCCTTCACAGAAATCCAAATGTGTCCATGTATGCCAACCTATAAGAGTATCTCTGCTCCGTCGGATATAAAAAGCAGACCATGTGGAGAAGTTAAAGATGATTAAAGGGACAGACAGAGACTGAGCGACATGTTGATGTTTGAATTGATACACTGAAATAGTTAAATGACTTGTGTCAACCGACCAGGACATTTCCCAGCAGGTAGGATATTAATTGGTAATGTCGAGCAAAGCGAGGAGCGGACGACGGGAA
The DNA here is from genome assembly GCA_034695245.1 of Dicyrtomina saundersi. Lineage (NCBI taxonomy): Eukaryota > Metazoa > Arthropoda > Collembola > Symphypleona > Dicyrtomidae > Dicyrtomina > Dicyrtomina saundersi. The sequence continues at coordinate 9,506 of JAQFZE010002115.1, read as the reverse complement.
CGGCAGGAGGGGCAGAGAGGAATGAGGAAAAAGGATACAGTTAGAATTATACATGCCGATGAATTACATTACATTATTTCATTACAAATATGAATAAGATTGCAATTACTCTACTGCGTATACATGTTCAGACAACTTTTAAATACCTATAAAAATACTCACAAGCTATGCAGTAACCGATACGTTCACATCACATCACATATTTGATTAGCATTTGTCTACCTAAGGTGTAGTCGTGTAGTTGCTATACTAAATCAAATAAAAAACTGAATGAAAAAAAATAAAATAAAATGTTTTAATTTTTTTCTTCACCATCTCTGAATTTTTTCAAGTCTTTTGAAGTTGACTGTTGAATTCAAAGTCTTGATGGAAGCACATTAGTATTGTAGCATTACAAAAATTACAGAATTACAGATAACATTAGCTGTCCAGCCAGTACGTGATTACAAATTACCACAGAGCTATACAGTATTTCCTTGTGTGAATATTATGCAAGCTTTAAATATTCCTTGGGTACTTAATGTAATGACATAATAGTTGTTAATAACTCTTGCCAGCATGGATGCAGGGACGAACGTAGCTTGAATGCTTAAATAATAAATTACATACGTCAACATTAATAAATACTCATGTATGGCAATTCACACTGCTATATAGAGAGATATAGGCACACTGACTTTAGGGGAAAAAATGCGTGTGTGTACTACACAGTACTACACACACCTTTACTTTATATGTAAGAATACACCTTTTTGATTTCGCTGCAATAAAAAAGAATGCAGCTCAGTGTGCTTCCCCTAATTTTCACATTCGTAGTAGTACGTAACTCCGTCCGACGTCCGACGACGTTGACTTCGACTTCGACTTGAGCTAAACAATTCTTATGAAATAGAAAAAAAAATGTTACATATTCCAAGTTGGGAGTCGAACTCACTTTATTCTTATTGTCCATCCGGCATAAAGCTTATTGAGCTGAGCATCTATTGCATGTACGTAGATACATAAAAAATACAAAGACATATGTAATAGCTGGGGAGACAGAGTTAATACACAGTACTTGTGATGTTTACTGTAGCAGTGAGAAAGGAAGATGAACAGTCCTGTTATTTTGAGTCATTCAATTCATTTAAAGACACTTCTCGCTCGCTTTGTGATTAATTCTCCGTGTGAATCTGGTAATGAATGTTCCTCATTCCATCCTCTCATTAAAGACGCTAACTGAACTGCTAATCGTAGCTATATACTCTGTGCTATAGGCTGGGTGCACAGTGCTCATAATATATACATAGCATATTATGTAGTATGGCTATGGCTATGGCTATAGAGTAGGGTCCGTCACATTCACGTCCCATAGTAAACGACGGCCTAGTGAATTAAATACAAATGTAGATATAGGTATATATACCAACAATAATAATATCGTCATGCCCCCTTTTAATATCATTTAAATGGATTTAAGCTCCTTAGCAGCGCCTTACTAGTTAGATTTATAGATAATATGTTATATTTGTGTTCATAATACACAGAATTCTACATTATAACGATACGACGGACCGGACGGTAAGAGTATAGTAGCCCCACCAAACCAGAAACCAGAAACCAGCGACCAAGACCAACAAATAATCGTGCACACACTACACACACCTACACGGTAGTCGTACTCGTATTGGTAGTGGTAGCCGTCGTCATTTCTCGTCGTCAAAAAAAAACTACCTTACCTACCTACTACTTACTACTTGATAAAACTATAAAGTTTCCGTGGTCGAGGTTATAATTGTAATAAAGCACAAAACCAAGAATCCATAATATAAAAGAATTTCATGGGCTTCTTGTTCGGTTTCGCCCAATGGGTTTGTCTTGTGTGTCTCAAGTCTACGTAGTAGAGCTATTGAGTATTGTATTTCGTATATTATACTTTTGGCTTGGCTTTGCCTTTGAGTCTTGAGAGTGAACTCCACCGAAGGTTTAACTTTAAGATTTTTAGCTCTTAATGTTCTGAGTGTAAGTAGTTTAATTCTCAAGGTAAGGGCTCCGCGTCTCATTTCCTTATTTTATTTCCAACATTCAAGGGTCAAATGTCCAAATATTAAAATTAGAGTATAAAAAATATTTTAATCTTTAATGCTCTCAAGTTCACATAGGTCACATGCACCGTATTTAACTCTGGAAAATATGCAAGTACTTAACTGCTTACAATTAGTGAGTGACCCGGAATTGTGGTTAAAGTTGTAGGTAAAATTATGGAAAATTAGTATCGTCCTTGAAAAAGTATAATACTAAACGTGGAAGCATCCATAATAATGTCGGCTCTAAAATGCACATTTCTTTAAATAAAATGTAAAATATTTTCCAAGTTTTAAAAACTGCAATTAGGACCTTTTTTACCTTTCTAGTACATACGTAAGGCGTAAGGTATGTTAAGCATTACATCTTATCAGATAATATTGGTATGCACGTGACTCTGCGGTTGGGCTTCCCTTACGATACGGGATTAACAACCATGTGACGAAACTTAAATCTGGAAGGCCAGTGACTAATGAGACTGTAGTATGCGTTGGCTTGCATAAATTAGATAGTGTGCCTGTAGTATGTTAATTGTATGTGTGTATAGTATACCTAAAGCTGTATGTAAAATTCAGGTTTGTGACTGATCCCCATGCCCCATAGCACTGGGAATACGGTTCGTTTTGGTCTTTGGTTCTATTTGAGACAAGCTCAATTCTGAGTACTGAGCACTGTGAGTACACTCTTGTGTGACGACATATTTGTAATAGATGCATAACGTTTGTCATCATGGAAACATTTTAAATGTGAGTACGAAATAATGGTGTACGCTCAGGATTTAAGGATACCAAAAAAGCATGTATACTCAAAGATATCTGTGGAGCCGGAGCCGGAGAGCAAAAGTGTAAGAGGATGCGATCTCTTATAAGTGCCTTACCTTGTACTACGTTATGTACTGCACTCTCAGCTGAAAAATAATAAAATGTATGTGGTATGTATACGCCATACTGTACATGGATTTATTTGGAAGTGGGCTAAAAAGTGCGTGGGCTGTACAGCAGAGGAGCATTGCATCCTTCGTTCAACTTATACTACAGATAGAGTACCATTTTACTGATATCTTTACCATACTACACCATCCCATACCATACGGTACCATAACGTCTCATTGGATTGGAATTGGACTCGAAGAGTTTTAGTAGTCTCCTACTCCTGTCTGTATAAGTCCATATCATGTTGACTCAGGAACTTTCACTTTTTCCTTTGAAGTCTTCAGACAGGTGGATTATGTAGCACTCTCACATGTAATACCTCAGTGATAAGTGTACAAGTACAACCTACCAAATATGTAGCTACCCAAAAGTAAATAATATGTAATACTATATAACACTACATTATCCAATATCCAAAAATCCAACCCAACACACAAAAGCATATTCTATAACACATTATTATCTTTAAAAGTACGTACACGAGGAATGCAAAATTTATTGTGTTACTTTGTAAAATATTTTGTGTGTGTGTGTAATTCTTATAAACTTATATGGTAAAACAAAACATATAAATAATTATATATATTATATACCTATACCCACCAACCAGGCAATTTATATCCACGCCAAACTCGTGTGTACAGATACAGACGTAAAACGCTACAAATTACACATAATAGGATGAACTATCAGCAGAATAATGCAGGGAGACAATCTTTAATATGGATATCAATATTATTAAACTTCACTTATATAAAACTTTTCAAAAAAAAATCACGGTAACTATCAGTGTAACGATTGATAGTGAAGCCAAAGCCTGCAGTGCTGCAGTTGCACTACACACAGTGCTGTGCACGGGCAGAAAGGAAAAAAATATAAACCTTAATTTTTTTTTGTGAATCAACTTACGATTTTTTTAAGTATGTATACTTGTACACTGTACTACCTATAGAGAAATAGAGACAGACAAGGAGTAGACGGCTACAGATATGCACTGAAATGCAAGACGATGCAATCCAATCCAATTGAATGCGATTATGGGATGTGAGGAATGAATTTAAAGTCCAAAGAATTGTAAACTAAACCCCTATAGCAAAAGCAAAAGCAAATGGAACAACATTCATTTTCATCCTACATATTATACGTCTACCTCCAATGTGATTCTGATTTTATATGCTAATGCTAATGTGAATATGACTACATGGAGCTTTTCATATATAAGAATAATTTTATGAAGAAGAAAAAAAAAAGAGGAGAGAAGATGCTCCGTGCTCCTCGTCTCGACACACTATCGCTCACTTGTCCATGTTTGTAAACTTTGAGCTCGCAATAATAAGTCGACGGTCCAAAAGACCCAAGAAGCTTAAACTGAAATAAAAAGTGGAGAGGCTATGTGTACTGTGAAGGAGGGAGGGAAGCCGAGGCCGAGGGGAGCTCACGAGATGAATTTGTTCAATTTCTAAAGGAGACTATCCATATAAAATGTTTATCCTCCTCGACTTCCAAGTCGACTTCAAGTCATCCCAATTCCACGCACAACTACATAATAATATTTTACTATTAAACTACAACAACTACTTACTACATACTGTTACTTTCCGTTGGGAGTTGGGAATGGGAAATTTTAACACATTCATATTATGCAGATTATAAGTTTACCGATTTTTATATGCATAAGAATGAATCGATGCACTGCCTGCACTACACAAATTATACATATTGACAGGTTTTCTATGTATGACGTAGGTACTAATAGAACTGTAGTATAGAAATTCTATGCAATCTCTCCGCATCCGACCGCAAGATGCATCGCATCATTTTTATTATACACACCATTTTACCGAAGCTATTTGTTATTATGCTCTATGCGTCTCCCCTAAAAATTTTATTTTCTCCTTTTTATTGCATTTTACCCTCTAAACTGATTTAAATGCATACATGTAGACACAAGGAAAAACTATCATAATAATAAAAAAAAAAAGCCGGCAGTTGTCTCTGCATTTGTACCTTGCATCTTTGTATCCCGATCGTTTTCTGTCTCCATATATAAGTGCAAACTGTACTATTACGAAGACGAAGGAGAGGATTGATGGCAGTTTCGTTATAACTTGGTTTTTCCTTCCTTTACAAATTCCTGTACCTACAAGTAGCCGTAGAACCGCTCCTAACTCAGCAAATGAAGGAAAGTAATTGTCTGGCTCTGGAATCCTAACGTAGGATGTAAATAATGCAAAGGGGCTAATAATCCTTTGCTTTTACTACCTCTGTTCTCTTGCTTTTGCTTTGTAGTCAGAAATTTAAAATTACAGACTTGAACCTGGAAACAATGCAATGCACGGGACCTGGGAGAAGTAGTACCTACTACCCACAGATAGAAGAGATGGAATGAATCAACAATCGCATCTCGCAATCTACGCACAACGCATTGTTACCATCTGTATTAAATTCTGTACTTGAAGAGAGCTTAAAGCAAGTTTTTTTTTTGCTATTAGATTTTCTGGATCTTCCCGTTTCTTCCTACATACAGATCAGTGAATAAGGAACAGATCCTACTACGTATACTGTGTAATGCATATAAGCATGCAGGTAGAAATATGTACATTTAAATTACAGTAGGTATTCATCGTATGAATACTTGCAACTGCAGCTTAAAGCTGCCCGTGGAGCATTGTTCTCTAAACGCTGCAATAAAGATTTTCGACAAGTGTAAACTTTTGATTATAAATTGATGGCGGTGTCATATATAAAGTAGCTATAAAGACACTAGATAAACACCCATGCATAATAATAATATCAGTATAAAGCACCTCTCCGTCTGCTTTTACATATTACGCATTTCTACTCAACTCAAGATTCAAGACCGTGCAGACGTAATAAGTCTACAGGATTTTTCATGCTCCTTCCCTCGTAAATTTGAAAATCCGTATTTCTTGCATGTATTGCATAACATCTGTATATGGACCATCTTCTGTTCTGGGTTTGATCAAGAAGTGGAGAAAAAAGGAGCAGGAAAAAATTCTTATATATTTACCACTGACTATACTACTGCGTGGTATAGGCTAATATGAGACTCTCAAGGCGTCGCTGAGTTTGGTATATATCCGTCCACCCATTACATTTCTATACTTACTATCGTCCTTAGTTATATTAGACATAGGTTAAAGCCCTCCTGGGTTTCTCAAGTGGCAAAGCTCTGTGGCTCTGACTGATATTCAACTTTTGTTGTCATTTCACAATTTCATATACAAGTAGACATTTGTAGTTTGGTAGGTTTCCCCCGTGATTTCTTTTTAAATTGGTGCTATAAACAAGTTTGACGCATGGCATGGGACCGGGACGCAGTACAGACACAAATTTTGAGCGCTATATCGGTAATATACTGAATTATAAAGCTGGACTTACTAACACAGTATAACACCAACGTAACACCAACAAAATATCACTAGAAAAAAAAATTTCAAATTATGACTTTGCTCGAAATGGACTAGTCGACTAGGAGCATCAAGTCCAAGTACCTACCTAAGTGTTGTTATTGTTGTTGTTACTTGACTAAATCTAAAAAGATTGCCGTGACGTTACACATATTTTCATTAAGTATTATGTATAGCACACTGGCTTGGAGTCTTGGATTGGAGCAACGCCGTAGCCGTTCGTATTTTCTTCACGTCATTATCATTCCATTTCCATTAAAAATAAAACTTTAGATCCTTGAGCTATTGTCAGCTCGAGAATGCTCAATTTTTTTAACCCAAAAATACGGTCACGTCGGAGAAAAAATAGCGGCAAAAAGTATCCAACGAAGTGCACAATTTGTTTTTTTCCCTTGTGCTATACAGAATGAGATAGAGGATTGATAATATATGGAATCGTGGAGTTTTAAAGATATAGACAGAACCGAGACAGATTAACAACACATGATATAGGCGAGGTGCACGTATAAAAGTTATCGTAAAAGATGCAAAACTTGATATGTGTTTATTTATTTTCTGAAAAGTGCAAAACCTGCTATTTGCTGATGGTTTTTAAAATGTACAGAATATCTAATTTACATGTTTATGAGCAAATTAAATATGAATTAAGTAACGCTGAAATGAAACGTTGAAAATAATTTTTTGCAAGAAATTTTATAAAATGTAAATTCAGTTGTATTAAAAAATTATTAGAACGCGGGTGTATATAGTACAAGGCAGTTCTCAAATATAGAGCGCGGGTGGTCTAATTTAGAAAATACGTTCCGCGTGTAGGTAGGTACCTACGTTTGTATAGTTATATTTCTGTATTTCATTACTGTTTAACTTATCACCGTATAGATTGTGTCAAAACGTACATGAACACGAGTGTATATCTGTGTGCTCATTGCTACTATAATAATTATTGTCAAAAAGAAGACGTCTTGAAATTTATAAAAAAAAATGATTAGATTATTTTACACATTACATTACACCTTCAACACGAAAAGACCTATAATTATATTGTCCCTCTGAAAAGTGAGGAATTATCAAAGTTTCAAGAAAAGATGTGGCTGCAAAATCTCAAAGTTGGAATTAAAATTATCGTGGAAAGCTAATCCACAATCCACATCGCAATCGCATCGTCACCTAAAGAATTTTTTAAAGAATGCGAATCATGTGGACTTTCCTGCAGACGTACGAAAAGACGTATATGTAAGTTACCTACATATATATATAATCATGATTCTCTTCTCTTGCCTTTTTGTCGACGCCAACTCCCAATTTTCTTAAAATTTTTTTTCGCCTTACGATTGGTTTCTTCTAATTTTTTCTTATCCCACACCAAGACCAAGTTTTTGATTTTAGGCTTTTAAGAGCTACATTCTACAATTATTACTGTTACATTCTAGTTAGTAAGACTGAAAAAGACTCCAAGACGTACAGAAGGATATATAGAGAGAAAGAGGACGGGGAGGGAAGTGACTATAATTGCATTTTTATCTGTAGAGATACGTAAGATGGGAAGATGTGCTAAGACCAGAAGTGTCAGATGCATCCAACAACTTTTAGATATACCTACTACCTAATCTACGCCCGTAAGAAATACTTTGAGACTTGAGACTTGTAATTATGTGCCCTCCAAATGAATTGTGTACGTCTAAATAATACAGCTGGGCTCACTAATTTTTTTTTCTTACTAAGCGACAAACAAAACTGAACACAGTACAGACCTACACAGACTTCACAGACAATTCCACTCTACTGTGAGACACCCACTAAATAATTTGAGCATTTATTTTTTATACTGTCTCTGTAGTGAGAAGATTTCGTCGTGCTTCATTTGAGATTCGCCCAAAACTCTACTGTTAGCCATAAATTGTTTTTGTGAATTTTCTATTCTGTCTCTTTAGATATACTAATTTTTTTTATTGGAGAGAATGAGAATATTTGAGTGAGTTAAGTACTACGACTACTACCTATGACTGACTACCTCATACTCATACTCCAAATCCAAATCCAAAGCTCCAAATTTAACAAAGTGTAATAATAATATCCAGGAAGTACAGCAGCAGCACCACTACTGCATTTTAGTATGTAGCACAACACTGAGTGAGTGCAGCTTCTCTAGCATGTGCATAATATCTCCCTACATCTACAATAATTACGTTACTCTGACTGAGTTCTGAATAGGTTATCCCAGTATGAAATTCCGTCATAGAACCTAATGGAATGAAGGGAATTTAATGTTACGTTGAATAAAATAATGGACATTGTAAATTGAGAGTAGAATTATGTGAAGCATGAGAGAGGGAAAAAAATCTTAAAGTATTTATTTTTACATGCATAAAGCATACGAGCAAATATGGCAGCCAAAAATCATCAATTATTTTATGACTCAACTATCATATCATTAGTGATTGTTATTCTGCCGAATCCAAAACAAGTATCTTCAAAGTTGATGGAGTGAACAGTTCTATAGCGTCAACCAACGTTTATTGTTACAGAAATTACATAATTATTTTAATATTACGTAAGCCAAAGATGTAGACAGTCATAGTATTTCCTAGCTTCCTATCTGTGTCCAATTTATATTTATACATTCATTATATGTATTCATTAGATCCAGATTGTTTGTATTTGTTGAAAAAAAAAGTTAATCTTATCTTATGAGTTAGATGCAAATACGTAAAAATCCTTTTAACTTTAGACATTTATGTAGTAGTAAAAAACACATGTGACAATGAATATCTACGTATATGCTAAATTTAAATTGGCCAAGATTATATTGGCAGAAATATGTTCGAAGAGAGAGAGAGGAGTTACTTATGTCGCTAGATATTGCTGTACGTGATGGTGATAAGCTATGTACTTCTCTAATAAAGCTGGAAGTACAAAGATGACGATGACGCAAATCTGCACGCACACTTCAAGGGAATATTATACAGTGGGTAGTGCAGTAGTTGCATGCTATCCCTAGCAGTCTAGCAGACTGAAGAAGAGGACGATAGATAATCATACAAGCGTGAGATTTGTAGCTTTTGAATGTTTGATTTAAAAA
>JAQFZE010002114.1:0-15410 GCA_034695245.1 Dicyrtomina saundersi | reverse complement strand
GGGTTCTCCTCTGTCAATGTAGTATTTATGTGGGGAATATGCACATGTTTCCATTATTGTACTACCAATGCGTAGGTACCTTATACCTTAAGTCTTAAGGTAATAAAAATCATATCTAATTTTTCTTTTTGAATCTTTACACTGTAAAACTGCATAATACGAACGTCGTCCCTGTTTACATATTTTTGTAACTATGCTGTTGGAGTTGGAGTCAGATTTTCTCCAGAGCTACAAATATACCCAAAAATTAGGAATTGCATGAATTGTCACAGAAAATGATAAAAATCGAAATTTAATTTTTTGTATGAACGTCGTATAGTTTATTACAGCCAAAATAACAGGAACAGGATGCTCCAGTTCGGTCAGGGGCGAATTTAGATGGAAGCGTATCATGTAATTATGTGTAGGTAGCATTTCAATAATTGAAACAAATTACTTTTAGATTTTGGAGGCTATTAAACAAATAGATGGTAGTTACAGGACCAGGAGGTGGTGTGAAGTTTTGAGGGGTACACAATACGAAATAATGATGTGTGAGCGGAGCTATAATTATTGCAGTACAGTTTTATACAATAACTTTTGCCAGGGCACCTTTTACTAAAATGTGTGTATATAGTGCTCCAGGAGAGTTTATATGTATGTACCACAACCTATAATAACCATCTGTACAACACCTCCCCGCTTTAATTAGACAAGCATTTTTAGCGTTCCCGAGTAATACAAGCTATATAGTATGATATACTCAGGGCCGGAGCCGGACGAAGGAATTACTTTTAGGCAGCAGTTTGTTTCCATACAGAAACCACCATTTTGATTTTATTGATGATTTTCTTTAGTAAAGCAAAATGTTGTATTTACGTGTTTGAGAAAAGTGCAAAATGTTCGATTTACTTGATTCAGGAAAGTGCAAAATGTTCTATTTACATCTTTTGAGAAAAGTGGAAAATGTTTTATTTCCATATTTTTGAAATGTACAAAAACAATTATATTTGCTGTTTTTGAAAAGTGTAAAATATTTTATTTGCATGTTTTAGAAAAGTCAAATTATTCTATTTACATGTTTTTTTGAAAATTCAGGCAGCGGGGGCTGCCTGTGCTGGCCGCAATATCCGGCCCTGGATGTACTATGTGTTTGTATTGAATAGTAGCCGTAGCCCTATAGAGTTTTTTGTGTGTGAAACCGTAACTTATGCGGCATGTCTTGGACAAGTTGGAATGAAATGGAATCATTTCATTTCATTTACTCTTCAATTATGAATGTTCATAATTCAAGAATGGCTCCATGGCACATGGGACAGTGGATGAGTTAAATGAATGATGCAGACCTATTATGATTATGAATGTAGTAATAATACTGTGTGCTGTGCAGATAACGAATAATCATGAAGACACTGTTTAAATGAAAGTGAAATGCTCCCTCTGAAAAAAATAAAAGAAGCAGAAGAAGAAGCGTAAAATAGTGGAGTAGTGAGGCCTAAATACGACCGACCAGACGCTCAACCAACGAACGCAACGCTTGAATTGTATCTCTCAAGATCTCTATAACATGGACATAGGTATAGGTATGAGTAGCATGATAAAAAAAATTGAGGTTAATGAAGCATTATTCTTTTGAGCTGCCGTGATTAATCGTTGAAGCTCCTTTTTACACGGCACTTGAGCTTTCCAGAGTCAAACTCCAGAGGCAACTAATTTGTCTACGTTATCAAATACAAAGTTTGAAATGGATCATTCTTTGTATTTAACATCACCAGCTCCTATAAAACTATCAACTAGCAGCTACCATTTAAAATCCCAGCATCAGGCATCCATCTGACTGAGCTGCGAGCATGACGACGACGACGACCCTTTAAATGCAGAAGCTGTTTCAGTTCAGTCACTATATACTTAATATAGCTTCCTTTTATATCTATATGTAATGCTATATGTTATTGTAACTTATAGTATGTAGTCAGATTTATTATTATAGCACTTACTACGTACAGAAACAGATTTAGTTAGTGGACAGGAGTGAAGTGTGAGTAAAAGTAAAATGAGACTCGAGTCAGAGGAGCTCAGCTGCTCAGCATCATATCAAACTGAACACAATGACTTGATGGACTCATTGTGTAAATAAATAAGGCAAAAATGATAAATCTAATCTTACGGATGGATATAGGCATAGAATTGCTCACAGCAGTCTCTTCTGTATAATATAATCATGATAAAGCTGTGGCAATGTTAATATTGGAAGGTATAACGGCGAACGGCCGGGAATCGGTATGGCAGTTTGCTGGTCGTGTGTCTGAAGTGAATCTCGTCTTGCCTTGTGGTTCATGTTTGATAGTTGGTACATATTGGTAGTGTTAAGCAATTATTATAATTGTATGTAGAATTTTTCTCTGCGTCTCTCCGTAATAATTACAAGTTTGAATTACTCACAATTATAAATGCTGTAATATATGTGCCTCTTTGGTGTTTTTAAAATGTTTATGAGCTCTATTTCAGATTCAGAAAATTCAAATTGACTGGCGGTCTACCTTCTTACGTGTACATAAAAATCTATGAGTATTCATTTATTTATTTCAACTGGGTTTACGGAACCCTTTAAAAATGACCATGTTTTTCTAGTTAATCTTTTTCTTTCAAATCTGATCCTTTACCTTGCCTTGTAGGGACACGGACGATGAGTGGTGTGCTGTGTGCTATTGAATTAGTGTGTTTGTGTAAGTACACATTTGTAAAATTTTCCATGAATTCGTAAATGAAGGAGATGAACACAAATGGGATTATGTAATTCCCAAGATGACTTGGAGTTACGAGGGTAAGTAGCCATATAATTTCGTTTTTATTTATTATGAATAATAATAATAATAATGTCATGTTCAGTCAGGTTTAGTGTATTCAGTACATTCATTTTTATTCAAATTCAAAACCGCTAAGCTGTTTGATACAAAAAAGGCATGTATATATGTGTTCTATTTATACATTAATAAGGTAATTGTACATTGAAAAGTATTGAGCGCATGAATGAATTACTTTTAATTTTCTGAATGCCTGGCCATAAGTCGGTATATATCAATCGTTGCTCGTCAAAATAGGCATAGGAGGATTGAATGAATGATGTTAGTTTTCACATTGTTTGCATTAAGAATTTATTATGTTTATGTAGGTCCCTATTTATTTTGATAAATTCTTTCGATTGAATATTGAATTAATAATAAACCATTTACCACACTACACACAACAAGAATGAAAAGTTGGAAACATAATCATTGTTAGCATATAGTATTCTGTATGCTTTTAATTTGGCTTGTATTGTGTCTGTGTTACTTTGTGTTTAGCCTCCTTCTTCTGTTTAACGATTTAGTAATCTCATTCACACATAACACTTTTCAGGTGTTACATAATTTTATTCCTTCAGTTTATTCAGCTCAGTTCTATAGGGCATAGGGTGTATTCTGTAATTAAAAGTTCTCCCAATTAGTTAGTGCGATAGATTGCCGCAAGATTTTGTGTAAGCTTGTAACTTTTAAGTAAGTTATCGAGAATTCGCCCACGTAAAAATGTAATAATTAATAATTTAATTATCTAATCAATAATTTTTTTAACCTAACAGATGCTGATAATTTAATTACTAGTTGGATAAATTTGATTTGTTGAGCAAATAAGGGATACCTTGATTAGAGGTTCGATAGATCGCGAAAGCAAAGATGTTATATTATTATTATAGCTTTTGACACCTTACAGTTTCTCGAATCTGGAGTTTGGATTTTGGCATAAGAATTAAATAGGAATCTACACTGTCTGCATCATTGGAAATTAATTAATAATCGATGAGAGGCATCCAGAATACAGCTACATGCCATCCCAGACTTGCCTCGTCAGACCCTGGCCCCGCATCTGCTGCTGCTGAAATGGACTATGAATCGATCGACTTGAATTAACTCTTTGACTTTGCGCTTTTGAATTTTTCAGTTTCATGTAGGCATATGCTGGCTGACTATTAACTTCTTGTGTCGGGGTCGGGATTGTAAGTTTTTATTTTTTAGTATATACATGCGTTGTTAATTTACTTACTTGTGATTATAATATATGAGGCACACATTATATACATGTATTTTGTCAATTCAAAAATGTTCGAGTGTCAGTCCTTAGACAGTGAGATAGAAGTATATAAAATTTATTTTTCAACTTACGTTTTCCCTTTTTAATTAGTGACGGATAAATTTACGAGAAACTTATCCAATTTGACGTGGATTTGGCCATTTGGCTTTATGAGTTTGATCCTTGATCGATGATTTTATACGCCATGGTGCAAGTGGCCGTGCCGTGTATGTAGCTCTCAGGTATGTAACAAGATTTGAGTGGACATGAACCCACTGATAAGAGATTAACAGACCAACATGTCATAATTCGACTATGTCCAATAAATACAGTGGCGAGGAAAACTTATGATGAGAGAGATGATGGGTAATTATAAGTGCTATTCAATGGGGAAACAAGGCTTTTGATTCACTGACTCATATTTTACAATATATTTTCTAACTTCCCCCCGTCATCCCTATTTTATTACCTATTTTATCCCCTCATTCTGTCTCCTGTCTACCACGAAGTACGAAGACGAAGGAAGGCTCTATACGAATACAGCTACACGGCTTTAAACCTCTAATCACTTTCTATATAGTATGTACCTATACCTACTTATATAGATATATCTCAGTCCGTGGACTTACTGTGGAGTGAGACCAGAGACAGGCGTGGGGGATGTATGCGCACACTACATTTAATTTATATATCCACGTGGACATACCATATACCATACCAGACCAGACCATACCTAGCTTACCCTATACCTATGCCTTTTAACCCTCTGTTATTGTTTCGGTTTCTCTTTGGCCTTAGCTTTGAGTATATATACACTTCCTATATTTTATTAGTTCACTGCCATCCCTACCTTCCTTTACACCGTCGGACATGACATAATGGATTCATTTCATTTATTACTCCTGTCCTAACTTAACTGCGCATAGTGAATAAGGCAAACCAAAACCAATCAAGGGTAACTGCACTTATATTTTAACAAAATGTCAACATCCACTTTCTAAAAAACATATTTTCTAACTCGAGACTTTCTAAATTTATAGTCAACAAGACAGATTTGGATTGGATGCAGCAGTTCCTTTTATTATTTTTTGAAATGTATAGGTATAGGTACCTAATTATTTCTAGAGCAATTTATTGGACTAACGATAACAATGCAAATATGGTATAAACTATTATTTTTTCAATATCTCATTGTACAGTAGTTTCTAAGCAAAAATCGGAATATATTGAATGTTTTCGTAACGTCTAAACACTTTAAAGGACTCTTGTAAGAAGTTTCTGTCATTTTAGAGAAACATCCAGAACCAAGATGAAAACAATTAAATTTTCTACTATAAACAAAATTTCTTAATTATATTTACAGGACGAGGCCAAAATTGGAATGGGAGATGGGAGCTATGCAAGAAAAAACTCCACTATAGGTACGCAGTACAGCTCTGCAACCTTTCCTGTATTATATCTTACTTAAGCAAATGATTCCGGAAAAAAGAAGCCAAATTACCTTGCTGTACCCACATGACGATGACTTGATAATTGTGACGGTGATGATTAAGTACACACAGTAATAATAACAATTATTAAATGGGACTTAATCCATTTCAAATCGGTAAAAAATACAAGTAAATACATTTTAAACAAATACATATAGCGATGTACTACAGGTAAATTTTTGTCAGGAAGCCTAACGTTACCCCAAAGTTTTGTTTAATAAGGTATGTATAGCGCATCAGTATTATAACATTTTTAAAACTTAAAAAAAATATAGACATAGCCAGAGTCTGTAAGATACATATCGTCAGTGAAGAACCAAAATGACCCATATCCAATTTAATCTTACAATCAAAAGGAGCTATGTCATAGAAACAAATTATGAAACATGCGTAAAATGTTAATTAAGAGTTTTTGAAAAGTGTAAAATGGTCTATTTACATGTTTTTGAAAAGGGTAAAATGTTCTGTTTATGTGTTTTTGAAAAGTGTAATATGTTCTATTTATACATTTTTGAAAAGTGCAAAATATTCTGTTTAAATGCTTTCAAGACACTTTTCAATATTTTTGTAGATAGTACATATTGTTTTTAGCTAAAAATGGATATGGGTCATTTTGGTTCTTCACATACGATATATTGCATTTGGGAAGGAACATAGCACAGATTGGCACAAGTATTATAAGAAATGGGAAGATATTTTAGTGTAATTATATAGGAAATAGTGGAGCACAAATCAACTCTCAGAACAACTTCTTGTGATTAACTTGAAAATAATGTATACAATAAAATGTACAGGGACTGAGACTGACAAACAAACAAACAAACAAAACGTAAAAGCATGCTGTGGATTATTGCCTCGGCTCCGTGTCCGTCCGTGGCCATTGGAGTTATGTTGTGAGGATCATGAGAGACAAAAAGTAATACCATCAACATCAACTTTTGAATTGAATCTTAATGATGATCAGCGAGCACGTAGAGCTGCGGAGTTGAAGCCGAAACCGAAACCGACACCAAAGCCGCAAAGCTGCTCTTTCGTCTTTCACCAGTTTGTTTGAGAAGAACATGTGAAAAACTAATAAACCATACGGTCGTAGGTACTTTAAAAAACATCATCCCATCTCATCGATATCGATCCGTATCATCATCGCGGTGGTAGCCGAGTATCCACATCATCCACTATATTCGACTTCCATTCCGTAACGGCCACGGTCTTTCCAGCGAGCCAGCCAGGGCTGGATAATGCGGCCAGCGCAGGCAGCCCTCGCTGCTTGAATTTTCAAAAAACATGTAAATGGAACATTTTGCACTTTTCAAAAATATGTAAAAACAATATTTTCACTTTTCAAAAACATGCAAAATAAATTTTTTTCTACATTTCAAAAACATGGAAATAAAACATTTTCCACTTTTCTCAAAACATGTAAATAAAACATTGAGCATGCACTTTTCTGAATCAAGTAAAAAGAATATTTTACACTTTTCTCAAAACATGCAAAAAGAAAATTTTAAACTTTTCTAAAACATGTAAATACAATATTTTGCTTTGCCAAGAAAGAAAACCACCAATAAAATTAAAATAGTGGTTTTTGTTTGGAAACAAATTGCTGCCCGAAAGAAATTCCTTCGTCCGGCCCTGGAGCCAGCGTAAAAGGTAAAACAGAATACAGTGCAGAGCAGAACCGAGAACCGACCATCAGAATACAAAGTACCTACTCAGACTCACTAGTCAGACTCTCTATCTATTTTACCTGTACAAAAGTCAGCCAATAAGTCATCCGGTGAGTGTAGAGCTCCTATCCCATTATTGCAATTCCTTTCTTGTTTATCTCTCGACTTCATGTTATACTTCATACCTAGGTAGGTAGGTACTTTATATAATTAATCATTATTAAAATTATATCACTTTCTTGTTTCTTTTCAAAATTGAAAAAAAAATCGGGTATTCTTCTCCCATTAATTTCTCCAACAAAGTTTGACTCAAATTTAGAAATATGTAATAATACCGAAAAAATACCATGTGTCGTTGAACCTCTTTTTTCAGTGTTTGTGTTTCAGTCAGTTACTATACGTACTACTACATAGTGATTTTTATTGCTATCATCAGGATGCGATGTATTAAATTAAATTGGTTTCATATGTTATGTTTAGATCGCATTATCTGACGAGGTATTTATGCCGTGTTTTTTTTTCATTACAGTTTTATTATTACTCTTCTTATTCTTCTGCTGACTATACGTGGACGTACTTCTACTTCTGGACAGACTAATCTTTGGATTGAGTGCCTAAGTACTCTCCTCTGTTGTGTATTAGTTATTGAGAGATGAATTGACTGGCACTGGTCCTGGCACTGGCTTTGGTGTGGGACGTACGTGGTGGATGACGTGGTGGATGAAGTGAGGGGGATGCGTGCTAAAGGAAGAGAGAGGATAAAGGATTGCCACGTGGTTGGAAGTGGGTACATGATGTCAATCTGATCGTTAGTACGTGAAATATGTAAAGGCAGGAGCTGGGTTTTTTAGTGTTGTTCTTGTATCCGCTATGGAGTATCTGTAGGTATCTCCACTAATCTTCCTTGAACAACTCAAAGTGTTTGCTTTATACACACGTACTAGGTACGTACAGGTATTGTCTGTTGTGCCTATGCCTATAGTTTGTTCTGTGTTGTTTCGTGGTCGCTGCTTCAGTCTCGGTCTCGGTCTCGGTCTCGGTCCCCGTGGTGAGTGTACATATATTTTGAAACGGACAGGACAGGAGCTGGAAAGAGGAACGAGGTGAAATGGCCATAAAGAAATGTGTAATAATAATATGGACTCAAAAGCTAATGGCTCTGACTTTGGTTTTTTTATACATTTAGACGAGAGGTAGTAGGTAGCTTGTAGACGAGTGCAGAGTATAGTGGGGATCTCCTCCTGCATATTTAATATCAATAATAGGATGATATACAAATGGAAACTAGAAAGTATAGCGCATCTCTCTCTCTCTTATACGTAGAGGCTCTCACATCTCCTTCCTTGTCTTCGCAGCTTTTACAGTTCTACATTCTACAGTTCTACACGTTGAGTTAACATGGGGAAAGGGTTTGCAAGTTTAGATAGATGTTTATATTTATAGAGCATCTTATAGAGCATCGTTCACCGTATAAACGAAAACGATATTACGATTACGACTACGACTATATACGCGCTCACGAAACGTAGCTGTTACATTTTCACCATGGACTACTAAACATCTGATAATATCTGCGTAATGGCCTTATACTGTAGCCGCAGTTCACCCGCAGTACACCCAAGTGTAGTCCTGGGCATGGGATGACTTGGATGGGAACTGGACTGTACATATTAAGACGGCCCTGCGTGCGTATATTTGCTCAGTTTTATTTCATTTTCGGGAGTGGAAATAAGAGAGGAGGCAGGATAGGAGACGGAGAAAAGTCGAGATGTGTGTGTGTGTGTTCAAAAACAAAGCAAATAGTACAAGGCATAAGGTAATAGTATAATAATGTACGAACTTACGAAGTACCTTATAGATATATACTAATAATATTATAGATTGGTCAAAAAGTAGATAGTGATTTAGTGATTTTGAAGTTTTCCCTAATAGCTATAGTAAGGTCCTATAGGTACAGGTACGGTAAGGAGGGATGAACTATAGACATAGATGGGGAGGGTGGGGATTGATTTGATGGCGTTATAGTAAATGGTAAATGTAACTGCCACGGGGATATATGTAGGTACTTGTGTAATAGATATGTACATGGGCCTAGGTATAGGCATAGGATTTAATACAGTTTGATTTTGATTTGGTCTTGCGTCGTAGTTCGTAGTAGTAGTACAGAAGTAGAAATGATGATAGGATAGGCAAGGGGGACATGTATAGATAGATAGGCAGGAGTATCTGTGTAGTAGTAGTGGTGGTGGTGGTAGGAGATGGATGATTGTGAGTGGTTGGGACGGCACACGAACAAAGGGTATAATCGTGAGGAAGTCAAGTCACGACCAAAGTCATTAAGATGCTTAAAATATAGCCAAGAGCCCATCTGAACATTGTGAACCACATCTCCACCTCCTCCTGTCTATCCATTTAGTTAAACTCATGCTTACCTCTTTACTGCCTTCCTATTCCTATTCCACCTATGTATTTCATCCCTCATGCCTCTGCTCTACATCATGTATCATATCATCTGCTCTCTCAGTCCTCATCAGACTTGAGACTCTCATTCCATTATGTACTCCCAAAAGAACGCCAGCCCCGGCCCCGGCTCCGGCTCCGGCTCCGACTCCGCTTCTTTTTTCGATCCTCTCTGGGACTCTCACTCACTCACTCACTCACTGGGAGACTTTTGGCCTGGTGCTTCTGCTCCTGGCTGCTGGTTCCTGGTTCTTTGGTGCTCCCTCGTACAAACGGAGCTTTAAGAGACTTTCCAACTTGATAAACTGTCTCTATCTCCGTCTCTTTTTGTGGAATATTAGTTGTTGTTTTGCGTGTCTGTCTGCTTAACTCTCCTTACCTGGTCTCAGGGCCGGATGAAGGAATTGGTTTTAGGCAGGAATTTGTTTCCATACAAAAACCACCATTCCAATTTTATTGATGGTTTTCTTTGGTAAAGCAAATTGTTGTATTTACATGTTTTAGAAAAGTGCAAAATGTTCGATTTACTTGTTTCAGAAAAGTGCAAAATGTTCTATTTACATGTTTTGAGAAAAGTGGAAAATGTTTTATTTCCATGTTTTTGAAATGTAGTAAAAATTTTAATGGCATGTTTTTGAAATGTACAAAAACTTTTATTTCCATGTTTTTGAAATGTACACAAAATTTTAACGACATGTTTTTGAAATGTACGAAATTTTTTATTTACATATTTTTGAAAAGTTCAAAATGTTCCATTTACATATTTTTTGAGATTTAAGCAGCGGGGGCTGCCTGCGCTCGCCGCATTATCCGGCCCTGCCTGGTCTGGTGGATCTTCCTTCGAATTCAAACTCGGACTCCGAGCTGCATAGCGGCCCCTTCCACACACTCAAACACGTCATAAATATCTCGACTGAACTGGGTGTACTAGCTCCGTCGGAGCGGACTGGGAGACTGGGAGAAGAATTGTAAAATAAATACAATGCATATTATGGGAGAGAGCACAATCTATGCTTATGCATACATTGTTACAGATATCTCTTGAGCCATCTCCAAAAAGTAAAAGGCCAATAGCAAATACCATCAAGTTGATGAGGTTAAGAGTAAGGGATAAGAACGTGTTAAAGCAATGCTTTTAATATCCAACATTCAATTTTTCTCTTATAATATAGGTACATTCAGGCTGAGTGGATGAATCCCGTCCTCCTCCTGGTCCTGCGGTTGAGGTTCGATTTCGATTTCCAAAAAGTGTGTGGTAAATAACAGTCCCCGTAATATTCAAATAATATTAGATGCTTACTTTTGAAAAATGTAGATAGCATAGTTTACTCCTTGGGTTCATAGTGCGGATAATCAAGTATGAAGTGAACTTTTATTTTGAAGTGTACTGATATACGGGTTGAGAGTATAACTGACTAGTAAGGGGTACGAAGTACGTGGTCCTTATTGTTAGTTGGTACGCACACTATGTAAAAATATGCAGAATAAAGCAGAAGACGTTCATTTGCATTTGCTGTAATAATAATATAAGTTTCATGAAGGTGTAGATTGAAGATAGAAAGAAACGAAGTGAGCTTGAAGGCTATATGAGGCTGAAGGAGAAGGAAATGTTGTAGAAAGAAAACGAAGACGAAGACGGACTGAAGCCTCATAAACTACACCGCTTTATATATTGGAGCAGGAGTAACTCTCAAGTAACAAGTATGTAATAATCATAAGCACTCCCATCTCACTCACCTCACTTCATAAAAGTCTCTGGAGCAAGCCATTATCTGACCATTTAACAGCCAAACCATCATATCTACATATCCCCCCATCCCATACAAAATATATACAAATATTAAAATAATATAATGTACATAGCTATATACCGAGGCCGAAGCCGAGGCCGAGACCGAGACCAGTACCTCCAATAATAATAAGGCCTACCTATCGATATCGATATATCTGTCGAATATAATATTTGTAGTAGGTAGTAGCTTCCTCCCCATATACAACATGATTATTCGGATCGTGAGTCAATGGACGCGGACGGTGTCCGTCGTCCGTACATTGGTCTTCCACGAGAGCCACATGATAAATTTTGAGCAGTTAGACGAATAATAAGAAGAACAAGTCATAAGTAGGAATATCTAACTTCGCAGGGTATCTGTATAACTTTAGGAGTGTGCTGAACACCAAGAGCAAACAGAGTCAAACAGAACGAGACTAAAGGATGGGGATCAGATCCGGACAGAATATTTAGTAGCACCACTCGGTATCGGTATACAAATAACAGGGCCGGATAATGCGGCGAGCGCAGGCAGCCCCCGCTGCTTGAATTTTCAAAAAATATGTAAATTGAACATTTTGCAGTTTTAAAAAATATGTAAAAAGAATATTTTGCACTTTTTAAAAACATGGAAAATAAAATTTTTTGTACATTTCAAAAACATGCAAATAAAACATTTTCCCCTTTTCTCAAAACATGTACATAGAACATTTTGTACTTTTCTGAATCAAGTAAAAAGAACATGTTGCACTTTTCTAAAACGTGTAAATACAACATTTTGCTTTATCAAAGAAAACCATAAATAAAATCAATATGGTGGTTTTTGTATGGAAACAAATTGCTGCCTAAAACCAATTCCTTCGTCCGGCTCTGACAAATAATAATAACATTATAGATATATGGGATGTTGAGATGTATGTTTTAGTTGAGGGACACGCGCGCTATGTACCTCCCTACCTACCTACCTACCTACCTACCTACCGACCGACCTAGGTACATGGTAGGTAGGTAGATATTTACGTGTCTGTGAAGTGTCTCTGAATGATATACGGTCTGATATCGAGTGTATGTGGGAACTTGGGACGGAGCGCTTTTACTTGGCCATGGTGGCTCATCATCTCGGTCTCGGTCGGACTCGGCGAACGTTGGAACGTGAACGCATTCCTATTAATTAATTAAATTGCTCTCCATGCTCCACATTATATGGACAGAGGCATCTCGCATAACATCTCACGGATGGACGTATAAAATACACAAATGGTGGAAGATCCCCGAGTAGATTGTTTCATGTATCTAAACTTACCTACTATATACATACTTATCCTTCCTAGCTTTTATTTTTAATTGAACATGCCCTGTGCCCGTAATGTCATGTGAGAGTGGCCCTATAGCAGCCTTACAAAGCGAACTTAATACGCTCACCTATTATAGTCATCTTTCATTATGTGTTGATTGTGGATGTGTAGGTGAGTAAGTGTTGACAGTTTCTGTATGTCTACAGCTATTTTTTCAGTTTTTTTTACTGCAAATGAAATACCTAGGTGCGACTTACCGTACCGTATCAGTTACCGCAACCACTCTACTGCTGGTGTAACGATACTGGTAATGAAATATTATTGTGTAGTGTTTTACATTGTTATTGTTTCAAACTTGTAGATAATATATTTTGCATCTATCTTAATGTGATGATATGACCTTATCAGTAGTCGTCCGTCCCTGCTGTAACAATCATTGTAAAAAAAAATAACGTTTTTTTTTCTTCTAGTAAATTCTACCGTTCCATCTTGTCTGAGGAGGCTGTTGAGAAAATATGGAGCATGGAGATAATTTACCCTATATATGCATGTAGAATGTATGTATAGCAATACAGATGCTAATACTCGAGTGATACATTTTGAAAGTTATGCTATATGGACTTGTCTAGTGTTAATCTATTTTTTAAAATTTATTGCTCGTACTTTGTTATAGATATTGTTATAGATATTGTTACAGTTTTTAGATGCTGAGCTTTAGCTCATTGAGCATCTAATGAAATGGTTCTGTCCGTCCGTCTGTGTGTGTGTCTGTCTGTCTGTCTGTCCACCTTTTGTATCTTGTACGCTACAGGTCGGATTTTTAAACCGATCTATTTTCTAAATGATTCATAGTAAGTAATCATGACGGAAGTTTATATAGCTTTCATCTGCCATTGACACAAGCAATGAAATATAATCCAGCAAATTAAATGTTACAAAATAAAAGCAAATTTTAAACGCCTTTAAAACATGGTAATGTCTTTTTTAATCCAAACGGTATTGAATCTGCTCTAAACTGTGTGTTCAGCAACGGCATGTGTCCATAGATCTGTTAAATAACGTACATATTAATATAATTATAGAGAATGAGTTTGTAAGAGGTGTAAACTACAGATATAGTTCATAGTTTACTCATTACTCACCTTATTAAATATATTCAAGCATGTATTCCGCTCACTATAATGTAACTTCGTTTTTCTCCACAAAAAATTTCTACCTGTGACCTGTAAATATAATAACATATTTTGGTTCAACGATATATTTCACATCCCAAGAATTTAAAAGAGGACAAATTAAAAATGATCACCTTTATTGGAGGTTTCTGAGTAAGGTGAGAAACTAGGAAGTTCATAGCAATATCTTCACAGTTCATGAATCTGTCCACCTCCTCCCGTATGATAGCTGGCATCTCAAATGTGTACATGTAACCATAGTATTTGTGGTAAAATGCAGCTCCTTAAAATCAATTTTAATTACTCCAGTTATCATTGCAGGTTACATTCAAATCCAAAAACAACACTATTACAAAAATAAACAATTACGTTTGGAAATGAGATGAAATTTACCTGTAAGCACCATTGATAATTCACACAAAGACTGAGGGTCATACATCCATCTTGATCGTGAAGCCTCCCACACATGGTAACCACCTGAAAGCCCTACCAAACGATCGCGATTCTCCCGCCAAACACGAAATGTAAGTAAAATTTCCTCATGTGATATCCGTACGTCATCATCTATGGAGAATATTGCATCCGTTTGAATCTCATCGTAGGGAATGAAGCGATTGTTCACACTGTTCTTTTTTGCTTTAATCACCTGTTGTAATGACAAAGCTATAACTTTAATTTCTTAAGATCATAAAATATGAAGCTCTCAATCTTATTCCCAAACACAAAAATAATAAAATTTTACATGAACGGGAACCCCAATCTCTGGCCATGTTAAGTTCTTTTGGGGGTACTTGGGAGTGTTCCAAACAACTACGACACTATTTAAATGCGGCAAACCGACGAGCCTCTTGAGTAAATTCATCAAAATTCTTTCTCTCTCAAAAGTAAGTACTACAATGGTAAACTGCTCCGGAGGGACGTTTCCCCCCAAGGATGCACGAAATAACTTTGGGTCTCGACCAGCTCCACCATAAGTAGGACTGACGGATTTAGCCTTGACACGTGTGGAGCTGCTCCGAAGCGCTTCAGAAGGGACGAAGATGTCCCATGGAGTGGAAGGAAGCAATCTAAATGGCTGGTAGTGAACATTCCAGAGTTTATATTTGTCCAAGAATAGGGATGAGCTCACATTTCGTATGAACTTTGGAGAGGCAAATCGAATTTTGGAAGGCTTTGGTATCAAACTTGAATTCCCTAATACATTTCGAGCCTTAGCCATTTCTGAAGTGAAATTGAACTTTTTGTCTACTGGTTTTGAACCACTGAATGGATACGCACTCTGTGATACGACTGCGCCATATGGAACTGGCGGAATACCAACTCTCGTTCTCACTCCAGCTAGCAAGGTCTCCACCACATTCTCAATCGAACTCAAGTATTTCACAAAAACCTGCCTTCCATTTTTTCTAAATTTAATAATGTCTGTCTCTGGGATGGCTTCCAAAATCTGAGACAATTCCTTCAGTCGG